>WOUH02000001.1:2788945-2802907 GCA_009936405.2 Stevia rebaudiana
TCATCCACCAACACAAGACAGTATTGTTTCTTTCCCAAACTCAACACATTAACAGGACCAAATAGATCCATGTGTAATAATTGCAATGTTGAGTCAATTATACTGGTTGTAATTGATTTGTCGGAGCTTCTTCTCTGTTTTCCTTTCAGACATACAACACAGTGATCTAGGCTGAAAAATTCTTTCTTTGGAAGACCTATCACATGATCTCCTAATGCTAATTTGTTCATGTTTTTGAAGTTGACATGACCTAATCTTCTATGCCACATAGTTGATTCATCATCAGAAGCTTTTGAAAGCAAACTAGTTTCTTGTAAAGTTGAAGGTGGAGAATCCATGTTAAGAGTGTAAACATGATTTCTTCTTGGAGTTCTCATAACTACCCAATCATTAACAATTTTGAAACCAGGTTTGATTATCATGCATTCTTCTTTTGTGAAGAAAGTTGAGTAGTTTTTATCATAGATTTGTGATACACTCAACAAATTGTATTGAAGTTGTTGCACATAACTGACTTTTTCAAAGCTGAGATTACCACTCTTCACAACTCTTGTTCCAGTAATCTTTCCCTTTTGATCTCCTCCAAAAACAACAGAAATTTCGTTGATACTTTGAAAGTCATGAAGAAGGTTGGCATTCCCTATCATGTGCCTGGAACATCCACTTTCAACATACCAGATGTTTCCAGGTCTTGGGTTTCCCATTTTCAAGTTTGTGAAGAGGAAGTATCAAAGGATACTCTCTTTGGAGATTCCATTCTTTTCCCATTTAAGAGAGAAGAGGGAGAATCATAACCTCTGGATTTCTTTTGATTTCTTTTTAAACTTGACTTATAAGTTGTATGAAAATGTGAATCAGATTCATAAAGAAAATTTTCATAGAATGCATTTGCATGATTTTGTTTATGAGAATTTGGTTTTCTTTGCTGTTTAGATGAAAAATTGAATCCAAAATTATCATCATTGTGAGAGTTAAAAGTGCCAAAGTTATGTGTGGGATGCTGATAGCCACCAGACATACTTTGCCACTGCTGATAGTGTTGTGGCTGCTGATAAGTTCTTTGTTTTGAGTTCTGATAGCTATTAGCGTTTGGTTGGTAGTAGTCTTCTAATATTCTATGTTCAGATTGATGTTGTCTGAATCTAGATTTGTTTGAATTTCTGGAATGATATGAGGTATTTCCAGATTTGCCCTTTGTCTTGCCTGTTTGACTACTATCATAGCTATCAGTGATTTTATTATTTTCCTTCTCAAACTCCAATCCAGGCTGATAGTAATAACAATCTTAAATTGAATGATTATTTGTTCTGCAAACTGAGCAGTGAATTGGAAGTTTAGTAGAAACAGGAAGACACTTGTCACATTGTTGTCTTTTCTTTTTCTCCACAAATTGTTGCATTTTTGCAAAATGATTTTTAGATTTATATATGCATCCTTTTCTTGAATGAAAGATGCTTTTGAAAATTGTGCATTTTGTGGAGGAATCTGAATTTGAAGTTTGAAAATCATTTAATTTCTCTTAATTCTTAGTTGAATTAGAGATAATAACTGGTTCCTTCAACTCAGGTTGTTTTTCAATTTTAATGACATTTTTTGATTCAATTTTAGCAGATTTTGAAAGATTTGATGCAACTTCTGATTGATCAGCAAGCACAAAGTGTTTATACGAAAATTTAGTATAATTAGATGATTTTGTGCTTGATTGACATTGTGATGCAGTAGTTTCATAATTTTCAGTTACTTTGGTTGTCATTGATTCAGGCATATGAGTATAATTTTCATTATATGGAGGTGGAACCTCATTAAAACCTAAACCAGCTTTGGATTTTCCCTGAATTTGACTATCCAACAGAGATTTCAGATGTTTTGAAGATGTCTCAAAGTTTTCAATTTTGAGAGTTGCAGTGGATAAATCTGCTAAAGCTTTTGTTAATTTTAATAAATTTTCATTAAATTCTTTTTGGAAAATCTGTTTTTCAGTTTTCAGTTTCTCATTGTCTTGCAAAAGAGAGTTAATTGGTTTCATGAGTTTGCTTGTCAGTTTTCCACAGCTTTTCTTCAAAATCTACACTGACTCAGATCTCTTTGAAGATCAGAGATCTGCTATTTGGATACTTCTTGTTTAATTTTACATTCATCTGAACAAGGTTTGATTACCTGAGTACCAAGTGCAATCAAAGCTAGAAATGGTTCATCAGCTCCTTCTGGAAAGTCATCTTCAATAGCAAACATGGCTTGAGCAGGGTCATATTCATTTGCATATTTTCCCCAATCAAAATCTTCAGTGCTGCTTGTGACCACCAGGGCTTAGCTTGCAGCAGATTCTATAGTTGGAGTTTGAGCTACAGTTTTGTTTGATTGATATATCGCTGGATCTCTTGGAGCTTTGCAGTCTCTTGAAAAGTGACAATATAGGTTGCAGTTGTAGCATCTTACTTTTTCTAGATCAATACCAACCTTGGTTTTATCTGCATCAAACTTCATTGGCCCATACTTCTTCCAAAATTTCTTGTGCCTTAGAACAACCATGGCCATATGCCATTTAATATCCATCTCCTCGACATCCTTTGGATCTATTTCTTCTAGATCATGTTGAGTAAAATGTGCTTTTGCAAGACAACTGGCAGCAAAACACTCAAAACTTGCAACACAGGTTTTACATGCTTCTTGTTGTTCAACGGAGTTAGTGTTGACAAAACAGCTTTGTTGAGAATCTGATTGAGTTGCAGATGGTGGAGATATGACATTTGGAGATGGAGTTGAGTAGGCACCAAAACCAACATTATCTTCAGATGTATATTGGGATCTACCCTTGTCTTCATCAACTACCAAAGCTTGAACACCAGCTATTTTAACAAATTTGTATTGACCTAATTGAGTAGTGGATGCTCTTGCCTTGACATCCATGTCAATTACTTCTAGCTTTGCAATCATTTCTTCCAATTTGATTTCATCAAGGTCTTTCGTTTCCTTGATCAATGTGACTTTTTCACTCCAACTTTCAGGCAGAGTATTCAACAACTTCACATTCAGATCAGTTACACAAACCTCTGGATTTGCTGGGTAACAGTTTCACCCTGCATATGTTTAAAATTATCAAACATCATTTTGAGATTATCTCTTTTCATCCTCTTAACTTGAGCACTTCCTGCAAACATTACTTCCAACTGATCACACAAACTTTTTGTAGTTTCAAAATCCTTGACACAAACTAGTATTTCCATGGGTAATGCAGATTTGACTGTACCATATGCTTTGATATCCATTTTGATCATTCTCCTTTCATCATCCCTCAGATTTATACCTCTGAGTGGCAGGCATTTGTTATGATACTTCAATCTGTTTTCTTCACTTAAATTACCTGGAACATATGGGCCATCAATGATGGAGCACCATATTTCTGGATCTGTACTGTCAATATGATTTTCAAATTGTAGCTTCCATTGTTGGAAATCTGCTGCATTCTTCAACATAGGGGGTTTGGCTCCAGAGGAACCTGATTCAGATGACACAGAAATAGATGGCGTGTTTTGTTGATCCGTAATGGATATTTGTTGATTTTCTAAGGATTTTAAGTTGGATTGATTAATTCAGGATCTAATAGCCTAGTCCAAAATAGTCCAATCAACCAGTTCAATAATCAGTAATTATGACAAATTAATGAATTAAAATTAATTGCTGGTGGATCTGTTGATTAATTTTAGAGCAATTAATGAACTCAGGTAAATCGGCAAAATCAGCAATGATTCTACGTATCTCTGTATGAATTAATGAAATGATTATCCAAATGTTATCAAAATCAATAACACAAACACTCTGGAGACTTGTTTCACTGATCCGAGATCTATTTCAGAAAATCGGAAATCAATGGAACAGTAAACCCTCGAAAAACCCTTTTGACGCTGAGATAGAAATTTGTGAATCGGCTCACAATTTCTTCGATCAGACCGATTACGAATGAATTGGTTGATGGGTAATCGTATACGCTTCAATTGAATTAACAATTTTAAGCTATGAATATGAAAATCTCAAAACACATAGTTTCACCAAGAACACACACTAAATTTGATCTAAGAATTCATGTTAATTTGTTTAACTAATTCTTCAGATCTGTATTAGAATATCCTTAACTATACGATTTCAAGAGATCAACTTTTGATCGCAGAAATCATAACTTTCACTTTTGATTTTAACAAAATAAAAAATAACGAGCACAAGACTCTGATACCAATTGTCAGGATTGAGATCTATATCTGATCTAAGAACAATAAGTCATGATTTCAATTAATTAGAGGGCAGAAACAAGCAATCAATTCAATTTAGGATGAAGATCTAATTAATAAAACCCAAACAGTTAATATTCAACTCATATTAATAAGAACAGATGAAGAACAAATTAATTGAATAATAAAGGGCAGTTTTATTATAATCAGATCTGAAAATGATTAGAAAATTACAAAAGTGTGTGTAAATGTGTAAGAGGCATATTTAGTGCGTTCAGACACATTCTATGACAAGCCTATTTATAGGCAAATTTCAGATCTAACCTAACTGCCCTAACGGATTAGCACTAACCAAAATAACAAACAAACGTCACATCAGTTATACATGTAATAACTGATGTCATTACAAATGGAAAATAACAGAAAATCTATCAAAGTCTTCATCACTAGCTTTGTACATCAGCAGCCATCAAAATGAACGTCAGCAGTCACCAAGTTAGGCGTCAGCAGCACAAATTGCATTTTGACACTTAGCAGATTTTCTTTTAAGGCTTGTGTGTCAGCATCAGCAACATAACATCAGCAGTCAGACTTTATACTCATCAGCAATCAGGAATACTTTATATTCTAAGTATCCAATCTCCTCTTCAGCAATGGTGATCAACATCAGCAACCAACACTTAACCTTTCAGCAGATCCATTTTGGCTGTCAGCAGCCATCAATCCTTTGCAAATCCTGCACATCTAAGTAAAATAACATAAGAAAAACATATATATTAGTTAATTTTCTTATATTAAAGCTGATTTAGGTTTAGAAAGCATGACCATAATGTGTCATATGTATTGAGCCTGTCAATACATCTACATTGACTATGGATTTGACTTTTATCAAATAGTCAGCATTCATAAATCTGTTTAAACAAAATGAACAAAGATAAAAGAGAAATGTTAGAACTTTGCCATCATTAAATAGACTTAATGATTACTGAAGCTTGTAGAAGGACTTGGTTATTGTGGGCAAGCCACCATCTCAATAGATGAAACCTAACAATAACACGTTATCGACACGAAATGTTTTTATATCATAATCAAGAACATAATTAGTTAAAACTTATACAATACACCTAAAGGATAACTAATATAATAAACATAACAAGTCTAGATGACATCTTATTAAAATTTATAACCATGGGACTACTAACAATCTAACTCTTATTTAGGCATCTAACTTTAAATTACACTACTAACATTCCCTTCATGTCAACTAACATTTACTTTTGCAACCAACATTTGTTTATGCATATTGACATTTATTCATGTATACTAACATTTTATTCTTATGCTAACATTTAAATTAACCTTTTACTCCAACACTTCATTTAATTAGGTATACTAACCATTTAGTATCCTCCTAACACTTATTATTATTCAACATTTCGAATACTAATTTTCATTATTAATCTGATATGTCTCATTTACTCAAAGTATTTTAAATGTATCACACACATACCAAACATTCATATAGAAGTTGTAAACAACCATATAACCGTTGTAAATGATTACATAACTGTTGCAAACAGTTACAAAATTTTTACGATAATTTGACAAGATCTTTCATCATACAAAACATATCAAACTCACTCAAGATAATTTGAAAGATGATTCCACCAGTTGAGTTAGCTACCATAATGCTTATATTATGTCTTTACTTTTTTTTATAATTTCCCGCTAGATAATTTGGGAATTTACTTTTTATTTTATTTTCTTCTATCTCTACCGTTGTATGTTATGTCAATCCTTATGAGTATGTAAATTATAATATTAATTTTGTTATTTTCTCTACTCGTGTTTAGCAAAAAAAAAAAAAAACCCAAAATGAGCAACATTGCAAAGCTTGAGTTCCCAGCTTTAAATATAAGTGGGGAAAACTACATGTCGTGAGTAGCACATGTTAAAATAAATTTAAAATCAGTGGCATTTTCGAAACGCTAAACGTGGAAAATAATTGTTCAGAAAAAGCAAAAGCCGATGTTTTTCTCCACAAACATATCGATGAGTTATTACAATTTGAATACTCAAATTGTGATAATCCATCAAATTTGTGGAGTGATTTAGAAAACGGTGTTAGAATTTACTAGAACAGATGAACCAAAACAACGAATCAAATAAACTACCGATCCCTCAACCACCAATGATTCGTACGAAACAACTGATTGATCAACGACCGATAATAATGTGATCTAAATTTCCTTATCATATTGTAATTCATATTTAGAATCTTTTGAGCGTATGCGAAATTTTGATTTGAGTGATAGTTTGAAAGTTACACGCAAAACGAAGAGCGTATGATAGGTCCAAAATCTAAACACCTCATTTCGAAGTGAAACCTATGGGGTTAGATAGGAAATTGAAAATCGTGAACATAGGCGAAAACCGTGATCGAAACAGAGTCCGAACGAAGCGGGAAACGTCGAAACAAGTTAACCAGTCGCGCTGAAACTGATTAACCGAGGGACGAATAACGCGACGACACGTGGCAAGCCACGTGGCACAAGGGGGGGGCTCGTGGCAAATCTGTCGAGTGAGTCATTGGGGCACGTGTCAGCATCAGCTGGTGAGTCAGCGACACGTGGCAAGCCACGAGGGGCTCCACGTTGACGGGTGCCACGCGACATGCGACACGCGCCAGGGAGAACCCTTGGGCTGCGCGACGCGCGAAGGGACCCAGCATTGCCTATAAAAGGCTGCTCTCGGGCAGCCATAAATCCGCACCCTCGTTCCGAAGCTCTGACCCATTTTACGCTCAGATACCCCTCTAGACTTATAGTGGAAGAAGTTAGGTGTTCGGGAAACACCGGAAGGTTCTCGGGAAGCTCTCGGTTCGCGTGTGAAGTCGAAGGTGCGGGAAATCCTTAGAACGATAAGTGGAGGTTCTTCTCGATTGAGGTGAGTTCTATTATCCCCCTTTCTAACGTTTCTGAATGTTCGGGGCTAGTATGCACACTTAAGTAATAGATATATACTTAAGGTTATATTGCTTAGATGTTAATTGATTGGGTAAACCATGACGAGGTTATAGCAATCCAAGATGATTTTTATAACAAACTGAGATTTGTTTAAAAAATGGTAATTGTATATCTAGAATCTAAGATACCAACAAGGACATGATCGTGATATATCGAAGGGATAGTGGGTTAGCGGCTGGGTTCGCCCTACGTACACCCTGTTGACAAGTTACCTTCGATATATCGGGAAAGTGACAGTGTGTAGGTCTTGGGTAAAGGATGGGTTTTTGGGATAAGATTATGATTCCTAAGCCGTGAGGGTACGGGATGGAGTTTAATAAATGGTTAAGGTGTTTTATAAACTATCTTTAAACCGTGAGGGTAAATGATATAAACTATTTTGAGAAGTTAAAATCTAAGAAAATGCAACAGACCTGTATGCTTAACTAGAACTTTCGGCCATTCCCCGAATAGGATTGGTCATTACAGATGGACGGTCATTTCCCGACGGGGGTTATAAGTGATCGAAAGTCTATTGTGCACAATGAGTGTTAAGTAATGACGATTACTTATGAGGAGGGATTTTGGATCTTAGAAGAGACAGTGTTAGGTTGGGGTGAGCATAGACTTGGTGAGGAAGAGGAATTGATGGGAGAACTGTTTGTTATTTATTTAGCTGAGATTTAATATATTTATATGTTGATATAAATATGAGTAGTATTATATTGTACTTATATTTTGATATGAGTATGATTGAGTTAAAACTTAGAACTCACCAGCGAAAGCTGACTTGATTTAGCATGCATACTAGGTATGATTGAGAAAAGAGCAGGTAAGGAAGAAGCTTGATCGGTTGGTGATCATGAAGGCATCTGGCGGGTTGCTAATGAAGTTAGAAGACTAACTTAGATAGTATCATATTTTGCTATGTAATAGATAGTTTGTAAAACTTGGTTTGTTTAATAGTAATGAAATGAAGTTTTTATTCCGCTGCATTTGTATGTCTCTATTAAATCACTGCTATTGTGTAAATCCGATGAGTGACGTCACCTAGGGGCCAAGCCTAGGAGACGGGCGTCACATATCTCCAGTCCGGGGAAAACCCACCCGCCCGAAGGCCCACTGGTGGTAAAACCAGGATGCCTTCTGGATCGAACAGAAGATATTGGAAGTGTGAATTGAACCCAAGCCTCCTACCACTACACCAGAATTGAAGTTGCTCCTTCAATATTGACTATACTTTGAAAACACGTATGTATCACTCCTTGGTTTTGCAATATGAGAAAGAATTTGATTATCATGTGAAATGATACTTTATTGTTATAAAGAATATAATATTAAAGATTAGGTGTTATGATTGTTAACCCTCCCTTGTAATCATATATAATCAGTATATGTGTATAAATAGTATATTAATATTAAGCAATGTATAATAGAAATTGATTAGAGTTATTATGTTGGAAGAATATCAAAGCAACCTTCAATATAAGAGATCACTCATAGTTGAACCAATATTCTACAGAAACAATATGCGTGTGTAGACAAAACTCCAATTACCAAAACATGGAGTCACAAACTACCTCCATGTAGTCTGAAAATAACTAGGATTTTTGTTTGTTTGTCATTTATCTTAATATCTTTATTAGTTTTATTTATTAGTATTATCATCATTATTATCTTTGTTGTCCTAAATCCTAATCATTTCTCTAACAATATTATTGAAAATAATATTTTAAGAACTCAAATTTTAATCTTTTTCATTGCTACATATGAAAAAGAATATTAAATTTAAACACGCCTTTCATAAATAATTAAAAAAATAACATTTGTGTGATTGGTTAGCATGTACATTTGGAACGTGGAAGACGTAATGCCGATATGCATTGACCAAATCTTAAAACTCAAAAGAATAAAACACTAACATACCATACCCTTATGACCAAATCAGAAGGATAAGAAAAGAGGGCCGACCGAGTTAGACTCGTGGGCATAACTAGTTCGTTATGAGTAAGAAATTCTAATGAATTGATTTTAGTATATCATTTAATTTAACATTTAGCAATTCACGGTTTTGAACCGTTAGAGACAGAGGAATCAAACTGTTAGTGTGGAAGTAAACCGAACTCACTAGTTTTATGATTTGGTTGCGGTTTTTGAATATTGGAAAAACGGTTCTTCGTTCGGTTCCGGTTTAACCCGTCCGGTATAATGGAAGAACCGCTAAGAATAGTTAAGTTAAAATCACATTTTTTTGTTGCCTTTTATGACAGGACTCGAAACAAACACTAGTAACATATATTCTTCTATGTGTTTAGTTAAGATTGAACAACCACACCTTCATTTCTTAATCTTTCGTTTTGTTTCTAGGCCTATCTATCGTATCTCTAATATGTACCCGTATCCATGCATACCTCTCATGCCCCATACACAACATGGATTTCATATTTAAGTTTATTTTAGTTTTATTTGGTTTGTTTATTTATTTAAGATGGGTTTTAGTTTTAATTGTTTATGTAATTGGGTTAGTGGGTGAGTGGGTGGTAAAGGTATTACTCAATTTCCCCATGATCTCTAGTAGTGGTTTTTTTTGTTTTCTTGTAACCCTATATAAGAGATTTCGTTTATGAAATATAATATGCATGAAATTGATCTCAAATTATATCTTGAATTCTTCTAGCTTCTATCTTAATTTCTTTTGACCAACGATCAACCGTTGGAACCACATCAATCTCTTTCTAGAAAAATGAAAACAAAGGACAAAAAACTAAAAACAAATCAAACATAATAAATGAATTTCATCCAACAATTTGAACATTGTGTTAATAAAATTGACCTTACAAAACAATGTGTAGTAATTGAATATCAAACCCAAATAAAAATTTACAACTCAATTCGACAATAATCATTTACCTTTTTAAGCTTTAGACACACCTCTATGTTCTTTTTCAACATGTTCCACCAAAGCAACCGGATCTTTAAACCCTTTGCTACATTTTGGACACACATCAACGGTCACCTTCATCACACCCTTTTTTTCATGAACCATTTGAACATGATCAATCAATTTTGCAACTTTAGAAAACTTCATGTTACAAATTGGACACTCCTCCACTTGACCACCCGAACCGCCACCATTCTGACCCACTTCACCACTTCTATCATCACTAACCATAAGAGATGAAACCGCATTGAGTAAACTTGTGGTCCAACTTGATGAGGATGAGGATGAGGGTGCACGAGCCGAAGTGGCTCGTGATGGTTGTCGGTTTTGTTTTATGGAACTTGAAAATCCCCAAAATGGGAAAGTGGGTTCGGGTTTTTGAGGTCCGGGGCAACCATGGTCTAGTCCTAACCGGTGTTTAAGACAATGGTCAATGGTGCAATCGCGACACTTGATTGTGTTGGAAAATGTTAAGGTTTCTCTACAACCGCGAACCGGACATTTCTTTTTCTTGGTGGCTTTTTCATAATTTGACGGGTCACAATCTGTGTTAACATGAGATTCCCATGTTATGTTTGGGTCTTGATTCGGGATTAGATGAACCCCTTTTGCGCATAATGGACATATAACTACGGTTCGGTCGTTTTTGTTTGCTTTTGGACATTTGTGTGTGATATAACTTCGATGTTCTAGACAGAACACCTGCAAAAGTTTTGATAATTCAAGAATCAAATCTTTTGTCAAGGTATACTGAAGATTGTTTAAACTATAACAAGATAATTGGTTTTCAAAGATAATTGTTTGATTAGTTAGAATCATATAATCATTTTATTGCTCCTGTTTAAACCCTCAAAAACCGTCAAACCTAAATTGCTAAGTCCAAAAATACTAATGTTGATTCAAGTGAGTCTAAATCTAATTCTCAGTTTCAACTGTATATCCTGAAACCCTAAAATCAGCCAAAAGGGGGAAATCAGCTGAATACAAAGGCGCATAAGGTTTTTAATCAAGCACACAATTATCAATTTCAACAGCTAAACAACACAAAATTATAACTCATAAATGACATAACTCGATTTATATTCGCAAGTTCCCGAATTTGATATTTCTCAACCAGATTTACTAAATCGAAATCATAAACAATCTAAAAGCGATAATACTAATAATTAAAATCGAACCTTGTTGCAACAATCGCAGGTGAACGGAAGGAAATCGATGAGCTTGCAATCGTCTACGGAGCAATGTTTACCAAGATCCGGGAAGGCCGGCGTGCCCATAACTTCCGATTGCCGATTTTTTGTCGATTTTTTTACTGTCGATTAATATGAACCTGGGAATTTGAATGAATCGATTGTTCTGATGAATTCAGAGGGATGAATCTTTCGAATTCCGCGTTGAAAGTCGTCTCCGTCACGCGGAATCGAAAGCCTAAATCGCAGAATGACAGGGAAGAAGCGTTGTCCCTGATGAATTGAAAGATGTTAAATTACCCCAATGAATGGCATAATGGTAATATAGTAATTAAGGATTCAAGGTGGCCCAATGGGAGGGTTGGGTTCTTTAAACTAGTGTAACGAGGCGACGTAAAACCATTAGAGGGTTCGGAGTGGAATCGGGGAACTCATCGGGGAGCCGACGTGGCCATCGGTGAAAAATGGGAACACCACACCCCGGATTCGGGGTGGTGGTTTTTGGGGAAAAGTCACCGATCGGGGCCGAAGGAAGAGAGGGTTGGAGGAGGGAGAAAGAGACGGTTGGATGTGGTGGTGGGTAGCATCTTCAGGGCGGCGATACGGTGGTGGTGGGTAGCATCTTCATGGTAGCAGTAGCATGTGGTAGCAGGTGGTGGTGGTGGTGGTTGATGGGGTGGTGTGGTTGTTGCATTGGCGGTATTGGTGGTTGGTGGCCATTGGGATGATGAGGAATCTTAATTGGGAAAAAGTGGGGAAAAATGAGACGGTTACGCGAAAAATGTTGAAAAATGAGAAAAAGTGAAAAAACTGATGTGATGATGGGAAAAAATGGGAAAAAACGGGAGGACTTCCTCCCCTCTTATGATACACTTTGAAAGGAGTTATAGGTCAAAAACATATTAATTTATAAGAAACTGAAAAAGACTTATATTTCTCTCATATGAATAATGCTCCATAAAAGCAATAATTAGAAATAAAAAGGTAACACAATATAATTTTTTTAGTATAAGGTATGAGAAAGGAGAATGCATATATATGGTGCATGACACTGTTGAAAAAGCAGAGTTTGTTGAATATGTGGGTGGAAAGATGGGCAAGAAAACAAAAGTCAAAAGCTTGTCGGAAGTTAATATGTTAGTAGCTATTGGGTTCGCCATCTATTGGGTTTTGTTAGTATCTTTTCCTTCGCCAAAAGCAGAGTTTGTGTTTTTAGTCAAAAGCAGAGTTTGTGTTTTTAGTCCACCACTTTAATATGCTTGCCTTCGCCATCTATTGGGTTTTGTTAGTATTTTTTCGACCGCATTTTCGTGGTCCGGTTTATACGGTTTTTATATTAAACCGCAAACTAAACCGTTGATAACGGTTTTTTATTGTTGAAAACTAAAACCGAACCATTGAAAATTAAAACCGAATCAAACCGAACCGTTATTAACGGTTTGGTCCAGTTTGGTTTCACGGTTTTAGGTGTTTTGAGTCTTTTGCAAGTTGTTTAAAATAGAGCGTACATAATTATTCATACAAAAAAATTACTAATTTTTTTTTTATATAAATGACACCCAAACTTGCACCGCCCATATAAATGATTTAGCCCAGTTAAGTGTATAATTTTATAAGGATCAAATGAAAACCACTAAAATTCATGAAAACCATGAAAACCACTGTAAACCACATTTTACATATACGTAACTTGTATATCACATGTATGTATATCGTATTATTTACATATATGTATAGACATGGTGATAGTGGTTTTCTTGTTTTTCATTAAATATTGGTTTTCAAAAGAACCCTCCTCTACATACATATGTATATATATATATATATATATATGCATGGTCCGGTCCGGGTTTTGATGAACGGTTTTTGTTATAAACCGTAAACCAAACCGTTCACTACGGTTTCAAAATTTTAAAACCGACCGACCAAATGTTTGGGAAAAAAACCAACCGCGAAACCAAACCGACGATCGGTTTTGGCGGTTTTGCGGTTTCAAACTGGACCGTGAACATCCCTATCTTTTCCTACCGTTCACAAAATATAAAATATAACATTTATTACTTGAATAATTTGAAATACAATACAGAAAAATAGGTGCAACATTATTACTATCAAATACGAAATTACAGTAACGTTAAATACTAAAATGATTAACAAAATGCGCATTTAAAACGCCACATTACTATCAAAATGCACCTATCGGCTGCCACGTGGTGTGACTTGTTTTATTATATAATTCAATTCAATCACAACTCCCACTAATAAACCAACGAAAAGTTTATCATTTAATCTATGTGAGACAGACTCATTAATCTCGAAATTTAATATTCAACTACATACTAGCATTGATATGTCATTCATCATAGCTTCGTTGTTGTAACACCCCGAATTTTGTGTTGATAATACGAGAATTTGAGGAAATCTTCTGTCTGTTAGTTTGATGCTTACGATCGAGTTTCGGTGATGAGACTGATGTAAACTAACGGTACCTCAATGTAACCCGATTATGATATGAAATAAACATGATAGTTATGTTCATATAAGTATTTAGAAGCATTTGAGCGTATGCAGAAATTTGATTAGAGCAACGGTTTGGAAGTTAC
>WOUH02000001.1:2803007-2814070 GCA_009936405.2 Stevia rebaudiana
TTAGGGAATACTCTAGAATTTACTATATTTACAACTCAAAAAGTCACAAAAGTTGAGCGTAGTCAGAGGTAATTTTATATAATTTAAAAAGTTTTTTAAGTGTTTTATTAAAGTTATTTAAAAAAAATTACTAAGGTCATTTAACTTTTATTAGGTATTCTAATACTATAATCCTTTGTAACTTCATTGAAAATATTTAACCTTTTAAAATAATTGAGGAAAATGAATGAATACTTGTAATTTTTATTAATTATTTTAAAAGTAGTTTAGGTTTGTTAATTTTTTTAAATTCTTGATAAATTGACATCTGTTCTGCTTGACATGTAGGTTAAATATGACGACTTTGTTCGTGTTCTACATGGCTAAAGATTATTTTTAATTTATTTTTTTCAAATGCTTAGCCTGAAATCATCAGACGGTTTGTTTAAAGTTTTTTAGTTTTAGAGAAAAATAAATTTGATGTAAGGTACAGAAAAACCGATACCAATACCAATATAGTACCGTACTGAACTGGTAAATTCGGTACCGGTATGATATCGATTAGGGGCGGAACCACATGAGGGTCCGGGGTCCGTTGACCCTCCGGCCGGCCAAGTTTCAGCTATGGAACGTATCTCACCGAAAATTAATTTTAGTACTTGGACAAAATAGTTAAGAAAAATAGGTAAATGAAGTTTTTTCATCAACGCTGGAGCACTGGTATCTGGTGGTGTAGAGAAGAAGATGAAGTTTAGTTGGAGAGATAAGAATTAGATTTATGGATTGCCTTTTTAAAATAGTTAATTTAATATTCTATTACTTTTTACTGTTACGTTGTGTTTTACGAGAAAATAAAGTTAGAGCATTTAGAGTAGCTTACCTAAATGTATGTGAGGGATCCTGCATAATTTAGGGTGTGGTTGAGATTAGTTGTTAGTAGAGGAGAGAGAAATATTTGTGGTTTTGTTTGCTTTTCCCCTAAAGTTAGAAAAAAATATGAAGATGAAGATTTTGGTGTATGAGAGAGAAAAGGTAATAATGTTATTTTAATAGTTTTTTAAAGTGGTTGTGAGTGAATGAGAGAGAAAAAGATAACGATAAAAGTATAAAAAGTATTATTTAATTAAAAAAAGTACAAATGAGATGAAGAAGCTACTCTGAATGCTCTTACATGGAGTGAATTTGTTTTTCTCTTTTTAGTTTTTACGTTTTAAAGATACATCTTTAATTTCTTCAATATAAGATTAATACAACAAATTTTATTTTTTTAAAACGACAAACAAATTTTAATTAATAAAACCAATAGGAAACTAGCTAAGGTTGGTAAATCATATCACTAGGTTCAAATCCAGATAAAGAAGAATTAATACTAACTTAGTGATACTAACTTTAACATTTGCCATTCAAAAAAAAAAATATAATATCAAACATTTAGAAAAACTTTTCCCTAGTTTTATGGAGTATAGGTGACATTTCGTCAAAAATAATGTTTGTCCTAAAATAATACTGGCATATGTTAGTGATATTATTTATTTATTTTTATAATAAATAAATAATTTTATGTGTCAGGAAGTTAACTTACGTTTTTCTTGTCTCTCTCTCTCTTATTCAGTGTACTCTCATATTTAATGATAAAACAATAATAAGGAGAAGGTTCATGAGAAGAAAACTACTTTCTTGTGCGAGAACCAAAAAGTCAAAATTTATTAACTTTAAATATTTCTTATTTTTTTATACGTTATTATTTTTAAAAATAATATAAGAAATGTTTGAAGTTCACTTAAGTATGGTTTTTTGATTCTCAAATAAAAAGTGGTTCTTTCATGAACATCCCCAACAATAATATTCAAACATCATAAAAATCTTTAGTTATTAAGCATTGTATTTTTAAAATTAAAAATTAACATTAGTTTATCTTGTTATTAAAAATATATGCACTTCTTGTGAATTAAGTTGTTTTACAACTTAAAATGACAAGATAATAGTAAATTATCTGGTTTTTTAAAATTTCATACTTAATATTGTTAACTAAAAAAGGTTAAATAAATAGTGATGCAATAATAAAAAAAAAAACTTAAATAGAAACATGAACACTTTAAATATATATATAGAAAACACTTAAATAGAAACATGAACACTTTAAAATATGTATATATAAAGGTTAAATTAGAAAAATTATTTGTTTTAACAGGTTAAAAATTATTTAACTCATTAAATACATGGGATTCTAACTTAGTAATAAGAATCTTACTTCACATTAACACGTGTTTGGTTTTGAACATCTAGAATGTGTGACATTTTGGTAGATTTTTACTTGGGTAATAAAAAGTAAATATAGGTGTTACTCACGTTAAAACGCACAATATTGTTTAATTTTGATTTTAATAATATAAAGAACCTATCTTCAATTCTTTGTACAAAGTAGAAGAACTTGCAAATGTTGAAGCTAACTTTGTTTTATAAAACTGGATCTCCTTGTTTGTTTGTTAAATCAAAAATAGATCCCTATTTTGTCCAAAATAGGTATTTGGCCAAATTAAGGGCTTACTGAGAATGAATATGTTGGTCAAAACGTGAATAAATTTGATGATTATACAGCTTTATGGTTGGTTTAATGGGAAGTAAATGATTAGTAATCCTGAGAAACAACTCAAGATTCTAACAAATTTCATCTTCATTACATCTATAATATTGATATTACTTTAAAAAAAAAAACAAGTTCCTAATTAATTTTCTACCATAACCTATTAAAAGCCACATGTGATTTCAGATCTCGCTAGTTAGCAAAGTATTGACAATTTCTTTGGTGACAGTTTCTCATGAATAAAAAAAACAAAGTAGACAATGGAACACATAGATAACTGATTTATCAAAATCATTAAAAAATGTAACATAAAACATCATAACTTATATAAGAAAAATATGCAGAAAAAATGGGTCTATGAAAGCTCGGTTATAACCCTTTCGCATTTGTCTTCTAAAATCTTGACAGCTTCAGTAAATAGCACCTCAGGTGGCAATGCTCCAGTTGATTCAATAGTAACTAATACACAAAAAAAAAACAAATAATATTATTAACACAAACACTAGTCTTTCAACCCGATTAGTGACTAATCATTTTTACTTACAAATAAAATGATTTTTAACGCGTCTTAATGCCACTTTTTCTTCCCATCCAGCTTCTCTAATGCATTCTCTGCATAGGGTACAAGCTCTTGGTCTAGCCACAGTTGCCCTCTTCACACCTGTTTAAAAAAAGGTGAAATATTATTAAAAAGAATAGTTATTGACCAAATTACCCTTAACTTTTTTTTATATTTACAGTCCAAAGGTTTTAAGTTTTTTCAGTTTCACTCAAATGCCTATTTTTTTTAAAGTATATGATAGTACATTAGAGTGCAATTGTAAAAACTTAAAACCTTTGGACTGGAAATGGAAAAGAAGGTCAAGGGTAATTTAGTAATATTACAAAGAAGGTCAAGTGCACTGGAGTGAAACCGTGAGATTTTTCAAACCTTTGGATTGTATATGCAATTATGAAACTTTTAGAGTGAAACTGATGAATTAGGCAAACCACAGTAGACTGTAATTAATTAACTCTTTAATTTATTTGTTTAAATGTATTTAGAAAATTGGTAATTATAAAATATGTATATACCATAATATATACTATTTAGTAATTTTATCATAAAATTAACAATAATAATAATTAAGTAAATATATACTTAATATGTACTATGAAAACTATCCAAATAGTAGACTCGTTTAAGCTCAGCTTGATTCAAGTTTTAGCAAGCAAGCAAGTCCAGACTCCATATGTACATGAAGCACCACCTCAAGCTCTTAAAATGTTTTCCATATCGCGCTATTTAAAACCAAATTCTTGTTTAATTAAAGTAAAAAAAACAGACAAAATAGCATGCGTATTACCTTTACCCATATCTTCAATGTCAAACACATTAACTGGACATTTCTTTACAAGTTTCTCGGCATCCTCGTCCTCAATGTCTTGCAGCAAAACAACCTTAAATATAATAAATTAAACCAAAAGAGGTTTAATTTTAATCATGTCACTAGTCAAAATATGAAATATTTGTAAAATATATAGTTTTTACCTCAGATAGCATTCGGTACCACGCGGTTGCAACTGGAGACCACTTTGCATGTGTTTTACCCAAACCTTTAACAGCATGTGCTTCTAGCTCAATTTCCTACATACGTATAAATACAACATTACTAATCTTATAAACTAATAACCTGGTTTTTATAAAGTTTAAGGCGCTTTAAGTTGTCACGCACTGACACGTAAACTTTACGTACGCGTCGTTGTTCAACCAAAAGGTGTTGTCTGATCTCTTTCACATATCAGCCTTTTTATCGAGTAAACACTCAAAGCCCAGAGGCACTTTCCTAATTTCTGTACGCGTCTCGCACCTTAAGCGCGCATTTAAAATCAAATATAAGTGTTGTAAAAATTGTCTAGTCGGCCTATGACTTATTTGATTTTGGCTAATCGGCAAAAATCAGGAAGAATCGGTCAAAATTGATTAAAATCCATCAAAATTGGTCAAAATCTTTGAATTATATGAATAAGATAGTTTTTTGACAAATTATATAAAGATGTTGTATATATATATATATATATATATATATATATAATTTGTAAAATTACATATAAAAATTCCAATCCTGATTAATCTTTAGTCTCCACCCTACTGCCTGATTGGCAATTTCTACAACCATGCCAAAATAATAACGAAAACAAATATATTAAAAAAAAAACTTGTAAATGTATAATAAAAATATACAATCACCTGACCAGGCCCGAGTTTTGAAATAATAATACCGGGAGTGACACCGATTGGATTATTTGAAAATTCTGGCATGGAATCTTGGCTGGAAGTAAATGATGTGTATGTTTTTGGTTTTGATGTCGAATCTGACGATTTTTCAGTCGGCAAAACATATTCACTGCCAGATGGTAACCACTCAAGATCATGAGAGTACACTGTGCCACATCATCATGGTCATCCAAAAAACATAAAATAATAAAATTAGGTAATATTCAAAAATCAAGATTTTGATCAGGATGTTTTGTGTACCTGTGCGACGTTCACCGGCTTTTCGGTCACACTTGAAATGAAGTTTAAAAACAATTGTATTTTTCTCATTTGGGACATCATTTTCTGGAGATATAGATTAAAAGTTAATACAGTAAAGATAAATTATATGCAAGTGTATATAGAAGGATGAAAGTGTATAAATTTAGAAAATAAAAACCTGACATATATTCGAACAGCCTCGGGTCGACTTTTATTGGAATGAGACCTAATCGGTGAGCAAGTACTTCATCTTGTACCACTGATGAACTGTATGCAACAAGAACTTTCTCAATTGCCATAGTGGGAAGCTACATATAAAAATAAATAAATAAATAAATATTCATCGGTAATTCAATATATATGTAACTTTGTAAAAAGAAGATGTGACACATTCCAATGCGTTTAGGTCCCAAAAACCGAGATGTGCAAGGCGTTGCTCAATGTACAACCAAATAAGTTTTTACATATCACAAACCCTAACTTTGACCAATTTTGACCCGATGCGCAAGAACTAAAAGATTAAAAATAAAAAATAACATCTATATGATTAAAGAGTGTTTAAAAAGTGAAACCATGTAAAATTAGATTAAACCATCTTCTAAATGCCATATAAACACCAAGAACATGAAATTACCTCCGATATTAGAATTCTTCTAAAAGCATTCGCGATAGAAGCATCAATACCGATCAAATCCACCTCCATATCTTCTTCATTGAGTTTAATCACTTTAACTTTGAAGTTTTTTCGAAATTCATCTAACCTTAAGCTGTTATCAACTCCCATCGCTGCATACGCACCAGAGTAGATTATATTCTCTGTCTTCAAAATCAAAATTAAAAACAGAAAACCACCCAAATTCAGTCATCAACTCAACCAAATAGCCATGAAAAGTTGAAAACAAATCAAAACTACATTATCTTCTTCACATATCAAACAGATTCAGTCTAAACTAACAGATTAAATTACAAAAAAAAAAATAAAAAAAAAAAAAATAATAATAATAATAATAATAATAATAATAATAATAATCAAAACTAACAAGATTCACTTAAAACTAATCAAAACTATATTTTCTTCTTCACAAATGATAGACTTATTCTATTGGTTTAACACAAACTCCTATTCTTTATTTTCTTTCTTTACAGGAAATACAGAAATATAAATAAAAATAGCTATCATACTATAAATTATTAGTAGCAGAAGGTACAAGAACAATAAAGCATTAAAATCCACAAATTAACGCAGCTAAAGCCTAAAGACACACCTGATAGCACATTGAATTACAGACAATAATAATCAAATCAAACAAATTCACTCTAACTAATCAAAATTATAGTCATAGATAAACTCTAAACTAACAAACAAACCTATACCTGATGATAGAATAGAGTCTGCTAAGAAAAATCTACACTTTTTTGTTTTTCGTTTCATACCAGAATTCAAATTACAGCACAATAACTCAATAAGCCATAGAAATACTAAGTATTAAAGCAGCTAAAGACACACCTAAACAAACAGATTGAATTAGAGAAAAATATGAGATAAAACAGAGTCGTACATGAGTAGGAGCATCTTTGTTGCAGGAAACGCGAGTTTTCTGCAGTTGAAGATGCGGAGGAAGATTATTCTGAGGCAGTTCAGGCAAATCCCAAAGCGGAACTTTTGGCATCGTTGCAATTGCAAATTGGTTGTTGATTGAGAGAGAATACGGTGGATGAAGAAGGTGGGTTTAGAAGCAGGCTTCTATTGTTATTAGGGTTTATATGTTAGGGTTTTGTAGACGACGAAGACGGAAGCTTGTAAGTATCAAGATATGCATTTTACTCACTCTTAACTTCTTTGATGTACAATTTAACTCCCTTAGATTTTATAAATTTGATATCGTCCTCTAAACTTAGCAAACACAATGGTTCGAGTAAACTTCAGTTTTCGTTTCAGAAGTTTGCAAAGCTTAATAATTTTAGTTCATTTTGAATAGTCATTGTCTCTATCGTTTAAAGTTTTGACAATTTTTCCAATATTTCAAATCTTTATATTTTTTGTCCTTAATGTTTCAAGTCTTAACAGTCTTTTCCAAATTGTTTAGACGAAATTCTTAAATGTATATTGAAACTGTTACATATTACAAACCTCATACACAAAAACTGTAATTTACTCCATAGTTTTCTCTTGGTGTAAGTGAAACTTATAAGATTGTGGTAGTTAATTAACACGGAATTTTTTTGTGTCTTTTTTTTGTTTGGATGACCCCTTAGGCCTTGGCTCTGCCCTCCTTGGGCTCTAGATATAAAAAAAAATTATATATTTTTTGGAATTTTTATGTATATTAAGCTTTTTTTTATTTATTTTAAGTTTTATACTTCTTTTAGGACAAAAAGTATATTTTAGGGCCCATTGTCTACTCGTATTGGACCCTCGAATTTCAGGTATTCTCGAGGACAACCCTGATAAAATCGATAATCCGAGTTGTCGGACATTATTTTGGGTTTTTTTGTTTCACATTTCACTTCATAAAGATAATATAAGATTTTGGATTGCCAAAAGAAGAGACCTTGTAAATGGAGGGGAGCCAGAGAGGAAAGTAAGGCATATTTATGGGGTGGCAATGGGTCGGTTTTGACAAATTTCAAACTTATTATAGAAGTTTGCCTCACACCCGGTCTAAAACATGGCCGGTATGCATCAAGTTTAACCTGTCAAGTATCAACTACACCTGCAAGTTTCTTGAATACAAATTAATATCTTAAAAATACGTGTTAATATAATCCATCCAAAACCCATCAAGTATATATCAGTAACTTTTAATTCATTGAATTTATCAAATAACTAAAATGTATATAGTATTTTTAACATATAAAAAAAAGGTTTGACAATTTTTTTGTTGAACAACAACAAAAATTCACATATAACTTCTACACTTGCTTATAAGTTTCATAATATATCCACAAGAAATTCATGTCGGATGTCGGGTATGAATTACCGGGTAAACGGGTATATATTATTGGGTAATTAAGTCTATTAAACGAGTATATCACCAAATCCCATACCCCTCCTATGCTCATGAAAAATCTAAAAAGTAGTCACATACCTCATCACCGGCCCAAACCCGTACCAAATGTTTTGAGTTTTAGGGAATTCCAATCGGGTTCGAGTTTGATTGCCATCCCTAGGCAAGTTGCGGGTGGTGGCGTGGGGCGGATGCTAGCAAAATATGAAGTTTACGCAATCCAAAAGTGAAGCAAAAGGTGTTGGGAAGGAGGTGGTGCTTAAGACTCTAGTGAGATTGTGGGTATTGAATGGGATTTGAGAGGGGCCAACCACGCCCATAACACCGACCTAGGCGTGGCTAGGGCATGGTGGTGTGTTGGGATAATCTTGACGGGTCAATGGGTCGGGTCAGCAACTAGTCCGGTTGCGGGTCAACTGTTTTGTTTTTTTTTTATTTAGTCACATGTTTGTTTGTTTATTAAGTTGGTGGGTCTAGATCATGGGGTCATGTTTATTAGTTTGTGGGCTTGTTTTATCTACATTTTAGGAGGTTTAGTGGGTTAGTTTAGTAGTGGGTTTTATGCTATATAGAGCAGCCCTCTTGTTCATGTTTCAGTACGTATTTTTCTTATTCAATGAAATAGGGTCGATTCTGAGTTTGCAATCAAATATGGACTTGTTGTTCCTTTCTTAATATTTTGTTGGTTCGTATCACTGATTTGGGGCCTGATATATCCAACATTTGGTATCAGAGCTTAGGGTTAGATTAGAAATGGTTAATAGACTTCAAAATACCAAATTTATAAATAAATGAATAACTTATTTGATTTTAGATTTCGGGTGAGTTATTCAGTTTTTATCCTTAACTTTTGTTTATTATTAAATTTGTTTTTACTTTTGCGTTAAGCTATTATGTCCTATTCGGTTTTTTATTAACTTTGTCATATTAATAAAACCTTTTGACCAAATATGATGTTACCCAGTTTTTATGACCGTTCGACTAGTCTAACCAATGAACAGTTAGAACAATCGGATCATAAGCAGCCCCACTTTCAAAAAAGCTAGTATAAACGTATTACATTGCACGTTCAAACCCGGACTATCACTCTTGAAGACATACTGTAGTGATTATTAATAAGACCCGATCAAAGTCTACATTGTCTCATAACTTAGAAGTTTCTGGAGAAGTGGTGTGATTTTTAGAATTGAAATGGTTTCTGGGTTGGTTTGTGAATGGAATTGGTTTATGGGTGTTTCGATGGTGGAACTATCGAACTCAATGGAGTTCGACGGTGGAAGTATCGAACCCATCCAACTCGACATAGGAACAATCGAACTCAACCCACTTCGATACCTTGAGTATCGAACTCAGTTAATCAAGGATTTAAAACAATTAAGGTCGTCAGAGTAGAGAAATGGCCGGAAGAGGTTGAGTTCGATGGGGTGACTATCGAACACTAGGTTCGACCCCTAGGGTATCGAACTCACTTTTATTGTTTACTCGTGAACCACTAACCCTAAACAATAAATAAGTTGTAAGAAGAGTTCTGCAAAGCGATGAAAACACGTAATGTTCAATAAATTAGTGTACAAAATCTGCAATGCAAGTTATTGATCTACAATTTAAAACATTGTTTTTTAAAAAAGTAGATTGTTTTTTACAAAGTGTGTGATATTATTGTTCTTGTGGAGATAAAGTATATAAGTGTAAAGATGAGGGATGCAATTGATTTGGTATTTATATAGGATGGTTGGTACTACTGTGGGTTTATTAAATTATTTTTGTATTTTTATGTGGCTACAGTTGAAAGCCTTTAAAAGTATAATAAGGGTTCTACTAAAACAATGCACATACAACGGGGATTCCATTAAAATATAAAATTACAAATAAATCTCATAAATCATAATGACCATAAAACATAAATCCCATAAAACATAATGACTATAAAACAATAAAATACCTAAAAATCCAACATAACTCAAAAACACAAACACCAACAACCAACCAACAGCATGGTTATTCACTTCTCGTGCCTTCCATCTTGCATAGAGGTTATCTAAGTTAGTGTAGTGGCACATCTCCATCACCTCAGCTGAATGATCATCAACAACTAGGTTTACTTGATTTTTCACCCACTCAAGTTCCTTCATTATGTTGCTTCCTGAGATAGGGGCATGTATGGGTCCAAAATTTGTGTCATTGGGTAAATCCAACAATGGAAAAAGAGAGTTTAGTAAAAGACCATATGGTAGACGGTTAAGATTTCAGGACGAAACCCTAGACATGGTCTTGACTACTATGTATCCTAAGTTACAACTTTCTTGTTCAATCAAAAAATGCAAGACGTACGCATCGATGGCAGTAACATTCCTATGATTTAGCCCCCGGACAAAAAGGTTATGTGATAGAACTTTATTAAAGTAGCACACTGGTTAGACAGGTTGTTTATTGTCAAGTGTGTGGAATTAAGTATAGTAGATGGTATGCAAATTGAGTCTACAAAAACTGATGTGCCTATGCCATCTAGCACTTCAAGAGTTTGGCTAGCAGAGAACACTCAAGGACCTTTATACGGGAGATGCAAGAGTTGACAAAAGTCATCAAAGGTCCAAAACCAAGAATCACTATACATGGAGAGAGTAATACAATCAGATGCTTCATCAAAGTCGAAGCCGGAGTAGAAGTGTTTTATATGTTTTGGTGAAAGGTTACCACAAAAATTAAGAATGTTGGGTTTTTCACAAGTTTATCAAAGTCATTTAACCATACTTAAATGAAAACGCAGCGGATATTATTAATTTAAAACTTGTTGTTAGTTATTCATAAACCATTTTATGTCTAAACCTAAAACCAAGGATCCAAATGTGGAGACACATACTATCAAAACAAACATAGGGTGTTTCAAGAAAACTACGTCTCCCTAAAGGAGGTGTGATATGAAGAAGATGATGATTCTTGAATGGTAGCTTCCAATGATGAAAACCTCAAGCTT
>WOUH02000001.1:2814170-2824657 GCA_009936405.2 Stevia rebaudiana
CACTTTACTCTTTCTCTCTCCTGCGTGGCAGTCAATACAGCCCCCCATACAGCCCCCATACAGCCCGGCGCACCGGGTAGTCTTAGTTGGATATGGTTGACTATGTATCCCATCCCAAATACTGACATTTTATAACATCTGGTCCTGGACTCATGACTTGCCATTTCCTTCCAATGGATCTAGTTGACAGATATGGACATAATAGATGAAGTTATAATACAATTATTTAGATTTTTGATAATAATATCCACTTATAAATTACTATTATATATTAATTTTTTATAGATGTCAATATTAATTCGAACAACTTAATTACAACAATGTGAAACATAGCAAATATTTAGTGAATCTTTCTAAAACTGACTTATTTAGTACAATAATAAAACTTACTTATTATTTAATGAACTTTTTACATCATAGTTATGTTCTACCGGCCGTACGTAGGCTAAATTTCTAAAAAAGCAATCATTAAATGGTAACTAAGTTGTTTCCTAGAGGAAATTCTAGTGATAAATTAAAGATTCTTCTTTAGTTTAAAGGTGAATTATCTAAATTTTATCGAGAGAAATAAATAAATTAAACTGGTTTAATTTTAAATGTAAGATTATATATGTGTATTTTAACTTTGAAAGTTAATTAAATTGCTTTGATTACTATAACAAAACTTTCCATTATATTATTTTACTATATTTTTTTTAACGGCTTGTTAGTGGTTAGTTGTTAGTATCACAAAGTTGATAATTAAACGCCTCTGCGTGGTATGAAACCTGGGACCTCCAGAAAACCTAAGCTTCCCACCAAACATTTTATTTTACTAACAACTTAAGAGGTCAAACACTAAATCATATTATTTACCATCTTCTTCATGCAAACCATTTAAAAATAAAGAAAAACAAATTTAGCAAAACAACACATGTTAGTATGTTACTGGCCACTTACCTGCAACTGCGACTGAATAAGATATGCACCAAGTTTCCGAGCAGAATCATCTTTCGGTCTACTTTCAGCCGCAATCGCCAACGAATTAATAATCGGCAGAAATATTCCGCCGGCTCTGGCGGTGGTGCTCGGCATCGCCGGCGACAATATAAGCTCACAAATCGCGAGTCCGTAAGCTAACCCCAACGTACTTTTCCCGAGCCACCGGACGAAATACATCGCCAGCCGATCACCGAGTCCGGTTTTCACGAACCCTCGACTGAAAAAGAACGAAACCACGATCAACCATATGACTTCGTTCGTGAAAGCTGAAAACGCGTCCTTAAACGGCAGCGTTTTGGTGACGACGGAGATGGTGAGACATACAAACGCCCACGCGCCGACGGGTAACGGTCCCAAAATGAGTCCGACGATGGTGGTGAGGAAGATTGCGAACAACCGCCATGCTTGTTTCGAGACTTCTGCAGGTTTTGGGATCGCGAAACAGACGATGAGTCCGACGGTTATGGAAATTGCGAGTGGGATTGGTTTTGCTCCGGTGAAGTTGGGGAACCGAATTGTTTGCCGGCGGGAGTGTGTCGGAATGGTGCCAGTTTCCGGCGGAGAGTTTGACATCGTTGATTGGATATTGATGCCGATTCTGGTTATGTGAAATGGTGGGGATATATATAGAAGTGGTTAATTTACTCAACAGATTCGGTATTTGTTGCAACAGATTCGGTCTTAATGTGCATCTTTTACTTGATTTCTTTTTTTGGTTTACCAAAAGATTGTAAATCACAAGTCAAATCGTCGAAAAAGTTGCCTGATTCTCGTATTTGGTTTTGGAAACATTCACATTTCACACTACTTAAGTGAACAAACAATAGACTCCTAACCAATGTATTTATGGTTGTGAAAGGATGTTTTTGTGAAAGCATTCAAAATTTTAATATAGGTTCATTTAATCAAACAAATATAAATAATAAGAATTTCATTCATTTATTTAAATGCATGAACATAGATGTCTTTTATAATATGGTCATTTATATTCGTGTACTTTCATTTATTTTATATTTTTAGTTTTTTGTTATTATCTTTACTTTTAAATTAGAATCTTAAGTAATGTTTGTTATGTATGAATTAAAAATGGAATGAAAAAAATAATTTCGTTCTAATGACAAAAGACGCTCTTAGTATCTCATGAAAATGAAATGTATTGATCCATAAAATATGTGATTCCTTATCTTTTAGTGTCTGTCTGATATTATTTAATGTAATGGAGGAGCTAATGTAAAAAACAAGGGAAGAAAATAGATCATTAATATTTCATTCTCATATTGGTTATCACTACTATTATAATAAATCACTGCTTAATGTTGATTAGTAGGCAAACAAAGTGTCGACTTATACAAACCATGTGTCGACTCATGGTTCAGATTATTGTTTGGATCATGTGTCGGATCATGTCTATATTAGATTTTGAATGTTAATTTGCTATTTCAAATATTAGATGTATGTTTGCGTTCGTAAACCGTAGTGGACACATTTAATACTTAATGAACGAACACGGACAATAATTTCGATTGGTTATGTGTTCGTGAATAAGTCCCATGTTATTCGAAAGAACATGCATAATGCTTCTTTCGGTTCGTTTACAACCCTAGATGTATTCTTAATTGAAGTTAACCGATCGTTTGAATTGCAAATAGCATGCTATGCTTGTACGGTTGAGTGCTTCTTAAGCGCCTTCAAAAAAACTGGATCATCAACCAATATTTCGCTAATAGTTTGAATGTTTAAGTCTATCTATTTATGAATGTTTAAGTTGTGTAGTTTGAATAATTAGATGTGGTTATTTTATATTTATTATTTGGTTATTTGTAGTTAGTGATTATCTAGTATGTTTAGTATGGTCATGATAATTTCAAGCATGTTAGGATTATCTATAAGAAGTTTGAGTACAATTTTGTTAGGGTTGATTGAGTCTCTAAATAAAGGTTAGAGGTTGTTCTTTTGTAAATAATCAGAAAAAATTGATCAAGGTTGATATATATCGAATGATATGTTCATGTCATGGTCTGATTGTCAACAAAAAGGACACATTGATTTTATTGTTTTATAATACGCTGGGAGCCACCGTATGATACTTTTGCGTGTCAACAGTAATAATTTCCAAGAAAACACATAAAAAAAAGAAAACACATGATAAACATCATAACATGACTCGTTACTTATATTTGTTGTACTATACTTTGAACAAATTACATAAGCAGGATACATATTTACATACAAAATTAACCTTAGTTTAAGATACATAATCAAAAATGAAATGAATAAACCCAAATTACAAGAACAGAAAATACCCATAAATAAATACAGTAATAATATTAATAGTAATGTTTACAAGATATTTATATTCATCTTCCGTAAGTATCAATTTGAATTCATCGATCCATCTTTGAACAACTTCAAGCTAAGATTATTGTAACGTTCTCGTGAGTATTGTCTTGAGGCTTTTCTCCAATCGGTTCCTGCTTTCATCATCGCGGTGAATTCCTCGAAACTTATTCTTCCATCCTACCAAAATTAAAATTAATAATTTTAAGATTATTTATACCGGTTTCATCAACTATAATTATACTTTTTACACATAATTTGATTTAAGATAGTTGTGTCAGTAAAATAATACATAAGCAGTCATAATTTATCTTAAAATAATCAGTTTTTGTTGTAGTCCATCTCTATAATGATCGACAAAAATTGCTTAATTATTCAAACAAACACTAAAGTTTCTGCAATTTGTTAAAAAATATATATAAGTATATATAAATAAGATCCTAAATCCCTCCAATTTTTTAAATAAGATTATGGATATGTCAATCTTTTTGAATAACTTAACCCAGATGGTTTTTTCCAGAAATCGAAAACTGGCTTTTTAAATTATAATAATCAAAATCACTTTCTCTAAACTATGAGTTATAAAACCCGGTTATTACGAATTCAAGATGCAGTAATAAGTATAATATAAAGTGACAATATTCAATTAAAAATGAGTAGATTAAACAAACCTTATCAGTGTCAACATCATGAATAATAGCAGAAATAACTTCTTCATTGTTGGGTTCAAGTTCATCAGATAATGCTTCTCTTAATTCGTCAATCTCAATATATCCACTTTTATTTTGATCAAAAAATTCAAACGCGCCTTTAAGATGATCATCGTTGCCCATTTTTCTTAAATGAACGGAAATTGCAACAAATTCTCCATAGTTTAAGTACCCGTCTTTGTCAACATCTCCCTGTAAAAATATATTTTATCATCCCTCCTTTCCAGAAAGAGTCTACTTTTAATCTTAAATAATTATTACATTTTATAAAATTATACGTTATTACAAACTTTTCTGACATAAAGATTCTAGTGGACTCGGTTTTATTGGTTTGTTTTAATGATAATATATTTTTTGTAATCATAATTGATGCGTTAATTACACAGATGCTCCCTACGGCTTGCAAAAAATAACAAGTTTGTGTATTAAGGGTTTAAAGTAACACGTTTGGGTTATGCTTGTGATTTTGTAACGAATTTGGATATTAAGGCAGACTTTCGTTAACTATTATGTTAAACTGGGTAAAATGACCAAACTACCATTTGACTTTGTCAAGAGGTAAGTTCCGCAAACATGTTGCTTTCCGCAAAATAGAGGAAGCAACTGTGTCATCAACTCTAATAGTTTTTGTAATCGTAATAAATGCGTTAACAATTTATAAATAATTAATAAAAAAAACCACTTGTTTTGACCCGAACCCGTTACCCGACTTACCCATTTTGCCATATCTAATCTAAAATTCTAAATAAATATAAGAATTTTAGAAAAACAAATAACTTACAGCATCCATAAGTATCTGAAGATCTGCATCTGGAATTTGTTGTCCAAGTTTTTGCAAACCGAGTTTCAACTCAGTAATATTTATTTTCCCCTGTTTGCTAGTATCCATTAAATCAAATCCTTGCTTAATTCCTGCCACTTCCTCAGCAGATAAATGCTCAGCAATTACCTATAATTAAATTATAATTTATAATTATTAATATATATTTTTTATAACGCCAACAAGATAAAAGGCGTGAAGATAATGAATTTTTAATGTACCCTTAATGCTCTTTTCTTGAGTTTGTTCATCACAGAGAATTGTTTGAGTCTTGCTTTAACGGTTTCGCCTAAAGATACATTTGGAGCCTTTTTGGCGTTTTGTATCCATGGATGATCTGTGATATAAAAATAAAATAAAATAAAATAAAATATAAAAAATTTGAACTTTTATTAAAACAAGTAGAAAAAAGGCGTCAATTATGATCCATTTACTTATGAACGGGTCAAACAGATAATTTTTGTACCAAAAAAAAAGCAGTTTAAAGAAAACATGTAGAAAGTCCACCAATAGCAGAATATTATTTGAAATAATAATATTTTGTAATCATATTTGACACATTGATTATAAAAAAAATGAAAAAGTCGTATTAAAAAGTGTTGCGAGTCAACCAAACCATTCGTGGTACTACCCGTATCAAACCCGTTCTGATTAAAGCCCGTTTTGACTTATGACCCATATGGCCCTGAGTTTAACCCGTTACCCAAATCGGCCCATTTTGTTAACTCTACTAAAAGAAAAAAATTTGTGACATAAAAAATAATATCTTGGGCATAAACCTTTAAAATCATTTTATTCAAATACTTATATAATCATACTTGTCACACTAATTATTTATTAAAAATTTAAAAAGTTGAATGAAAGGTGTTTCACCTTTCAAGTCAACTCAACAAGTCATGTTTCGACACATACGCAACCCATTTTGACTTGCCCATTTAACCCATGACCCGAATAGGACCCATTTTGCCAAAACATAAAAATTTTAAAAAATTACCAAGAACTTCTTGAGCGGATAAACGCAATTTGGGGTCGGGATTTAGCATCTTTTTAACAAGATCTTTTGCGGTTTCAGATACTTTAGGCCAAGGATCCCGTTTAAAATCTACAACCGATTTTATGATTGCCTGTGCAACTCCTTGCTCAGTTTCTGCAAAAAAACTTACCATATTTAAAAAAAAAAAACATGTATATATATATATAGTAGTTAAAATCTTTCAATAATGAATGAAGTATAAAAATCAAGTAGACGAAAAACAATGCTACCAATAGGTGACAGTTATAACACATTTACCTAAAGAAAGCTGCTTTTTATTCCTACTTTATCCCTAATAGATAAAACAGGTTAACTATAAAAAAAGGTTTAAAATTAAGGAATCTCATTACTTAAAAAATGAGCTTTTGGAATCACACTTAATGTATTTAATTATTTAAAAAATTCCAGTAAAAAAATGATTACCTGTTTTGGTCTGCATTTATAATTATTTGTTTAAACCAATTTTAATATGGTAACCTACTCATCCAAAAAGAAAAAAAAATTTGAAATAAATATTTTTTTTTAAAGAAAAACCGACCTGCCCAAAATGGCGGGACACCACAAAGCAATATATATAGAATTACACCCGCACTCCATACATCAATTTCTGGACCATAATTTCTTTTTAAAACCTCAGGAGCCATGTAATATGGACTACCTACAATCTCATTAAACCTTTCACCTGCGTTAAATTAAAAAACAAATTATAATATTAACACTGTCTTATGAATAAAATAAATGATTATATGAATATGAAATAGTTATCATGATGTTTACCTGGTTTGAAGAAAACAGATAACCCAAAATCAATAGCTTTTAAGGCTGCGGTTTCTTTTTTGTTTTCAAACAAAAAGTTTTCGGGTTTAAGATCGCGGTGCATAACACCATGCTTGTGACACATCTGAAATAAATTAAAAAAATCCCAATTAGAAACAATAACATGGACTGAGAATATACATATAAATATTTTAAACAAAATGAACACATGTTGAACAAAGAAAAGGGTACCATAAACTTTTATTTATGCAAAACAATTCAGTATACATTAAAAGAAACAAAATTTTCATTTGCTCTTGAAAAAAGATATGGTTCTTGACATAATTAAATACGCAATGCTCAAACAAGGATAACATAAACTTTTGATTATGTAAAACAATTGAAGTAAATTAATCATATTTTAGACAAAACACTCGCATAGAACAATTTTGAAAGAAACAAGAATATATTCCTTTACTCATGGAAAACAAAGAATCAATTTTTAACATTATCAAGAACACAATGCCTCAAAGGGGTACCATATTTTAATATGTAAACAATTAACTAAATTTATCATAATTCAGACAAAGAAGATTGTAAAAATGATCATTAAGTAAACAACATGAGCTTCCTAATGACCCAATCTCACCGCCAAAATATATATATATAATTCTAAACAAAATTTAAGTACACAGCAATTTTTTTTATTTTGTAATTCAATTAGGTCAATTTGATCATAGATTAGACAACAAAATTGTAAAGAATAATGTCAATAAAAAATCAGAAATTTAGAAACACACCCGCATGAAAATCCACAAATGTAGTATGAGTTTGTATTTTGTAAAGCAACTAATCATGATCATGGCATATATAACAAGAATCTTAGCAGCTACCATCATATGAATCTAACAGCCTCAACTAAATCACATACTTATCAATAATTTATAAATAATCAAATAAACTTTTTACCTGAATAATCTCAACAATCGTCTTTGTGACACCAGCAGCCGCTCGTTCGGTGTAATGACCTCTGGCAACAATCCGATCAAACAATTCACCACCTTCACATAACTCCATAACCAAATGAACACCACTATCATCTTCATAAGTATCTTTCAAACTCACAATATTATTATGTGATGGCATATGTTTCATGATCTCAACTTCTCTCCTAACATCTTCAACATCAACTCTAGTTCTTAATTTCTTTTTTGATATTGATTTACAAGCAAAAACATCACCAGATGATTTATCAGTACATAAATAAGTAACCCCAAATTCACCTCTACCCAATTCTTTACCAAGAACATATGTTTGTTCGATTTGATTCCCAGTTGTGTTTTCTAAAACATACACATGATTTATGAGTAGATAAATAAGTAACCCCAAATTCACCTCTACCCAATTCTTTTCCAAGAACATATGTCAAATTAATCATAATTGGATAAGATAATCACACGGGTTATTTGTCATCATGTTGCAAATCACAAGATTGAAAAAAAAGAATGATGAATTAAGAAGTATTACTAACTTGAACAGAGTTTCAGCAGTCTTTGAAGGTCCTGCAATAACAAACTTGCTTTTGGTCCTTTGGGTGAAGAAAGGGTTAATAACCTTGTAGAAAGCCGGATACAGAAACGGAACATTGATGAAAACGCATATAACAAAACCAATCTTGTAATTAGAACTCAGAAACATAGATGGAATTGAACCGCCATTTTCTAAAGCAAATGGGTTCGATTTGTTCCCGTTTTTGTTTTCGAAATCGGAATCGGTGGTAGATGGTACAGCACAGTAATTACCCATCTAATTTCTGATCAAGAAACAAACTTTAATCAGATTATGAGCAGATTATCGAAATGTGTATGAAGAATTTGAAGATATTAAGACAACCTGTTCTTGAGGATGCTGACGACCACCACCACCACCAATTCTTGTTCTCCACCGATCGACGAACACCACCACCTGCTATCCAATGTCAGTCACCACCACCGTAAACCACCAAAATCCACCACCGGAAACCACCATTGATGTAGATCTGAGTAGGATCGAAAACACCACGGGTAACTGAACTACCACCACCGTCAGACCGAACCACTTCAGCCTCTTCACCGTCATCAAAATCACCTTCGATTTTGGGAGGCTTGATTAATTTTAGGTGGAATAACCAGGATCGAACGAATTTTTTGATGTGAAGAAGGTGGTTTTGAATTTTTGGGCTTGATTAATTTTAGGTGGAATAACCTGGATTTGCCACATGGCAAGCATTTTTTTTTACTTATTTATTTGAGGTAGATGAGAGCGTATTGATTGTTTTATCTAGTGAAAGCGATTAGTTATTCATTCCCTCGTTTCACACTAGGGGCGGGGTGATTTTTGAAAAAATCTAAATGAAAACCAGAGACAACGGTAAAAAAAAATCTTGAATAAAAAACAACTCAAAAATAAATTGAAAAGGTGTTGTGTCGTGGAAGCAAAAAGTTAGTTTCGATCCTGGATATTGTGGTTGGGGGGCAATTAAATTACCAATAAACAAGTGGACAAATCTTTTTAATCTTTTTCTCCTTAATATAGCCTTTAGCTATTAAAAAATAGAAGGAAACATTATGTAAATAACCAAAATTTGTAGCAAAAATAAAAATAAAACACTTAAAACCTCAAAGGGCTATTATGTAAAAAAATCAGCTTTCTAAATAAAACCAAAACACTAAAAACTGAAGAATTCTTATATAGAAACAATTTTGCGGCGAAAACAACACTTAATTTTCAAGAGACCATTATGTAAGATTTAAATTTTCGTGATAAAAACTGAAACTTTTGTAGGTTTATTACTTACCGCTATCAATTTTGTAAGTTATATATAAATAGACTTTATGCATATGCGTGTTGCACTTACCATGAATACACCACATTACCAAATACCAATACCCGGTCGCAAAATAATATATACCTCGACAAACTTTAAGTTTCGTTTTTAAACACATAACGCAAATGTCACGTTTACAGCCAGAGACGAAGAGCAAACAATCAACGTTTTCAAATCCCTCATGGGTTCAGGCTCTTGCGAAGCCCACATCAACGGTAGCCGATGATCGAATGACAACATACATAACCATGATTGAGTGATTAGGGTTTTCTTTAGAACCTACTCATCGGATGATAACCTTCAATGGCATAGGAGGAAATAAAGTGGGTGAGACGTGTCTTCTTCAAGGAGATGAAATAACACGTGAACCAATCAGATTATTTAAAATTGAAGAGTAATTAACCAATCAGATTCTTTAAAATTGAAGAGTAATTTACTCTAACAGTCCAAAACCTCTTTTTAGTATATATATAATGTATATAAACCAAAAAACTTTTGACCAAATGAAAACATCAAAAAATTTTGAGTTACTCTGTTTTATAATAATAATAATAATAATAATAATAATAATAATAATAATAATGAGTTCCTTACACATAAACCTGTGGTTTGCGCAAAGTAACTAGTTCGAGTAGTAAGTTGAAAAGTAACATGCCTGAGGTTTATCATTTTAATTTTGTAACGAGTTTGGTATTAATGCTAATTTTCGTTAATTTTTTCTGTTAAATCTAACAGAAATAACCAAATATCCTTTTACATTGTGAATAACTAGTGAATAGTGAGTGAAAGGGTATTTTGGTCAAGTCCACCATAATTTAACGAAAAGGTTAACCGAAATTATTACATATTAATAAGTGTGGGACGTTATCCTTCCGTCATTCTTTTTCGTCAATTCCGTCAATCTTCCGTCAAACACAATTCTGTCACCACCCTACCGTCGCATCTCTTCTTCCAACAGACACCCACCGTCGCATCCCTTCTTCC
>WOUH02000001.1:2824757-2835412 GCA_009936405.2 Stevia rebaudiana
GAAAAATGGGACGGTTGCCAGTGAAATGGGGAAAAGTGGGGAAGCTGATGTGACGCTGATGTGGCAGTGGGGAAAAACGGGGAGAAGTGGGAGGACTTCCTATGCTCTAGACCAATGCCACACCATCACCGGTATAGGTTTCATCCATTCCAAGATAAAGAATACCCTGTGTATTTAGAAAAACTAGTTTTTGGTATTTTTATTTTCATTATATCCGTGTCGTATCTTTTTTATTGTTAGTTTGCATTTTAGTTTTTTAATTACCTGTTTATTTATTTTTTATATTTTGAGTGGAATGCTATTTTATTTAAGTTAGTATATTAACGTTTTAATTATAAAATGAGGTGTGAGAAGAGTGAGAACTACTCCAAGGGTTTAGGGAAATAAAAAGAAGAAACTAAGAATCTAATGTAACGCTGTGAGAAAAGTGAAAAGATTATGAATTACTCATTGTACATTTATATATATACAGTGATGAAACCATATTTTTTAACGCAAATTAATCCACCCAATATACTACATCATTATCAACTCGAACAGGAACTCTCAATCTGAGTGACAAAACCAATTGCATATTGTAAGCCCAATAAACCTTGTTTAGTCCAATACACATTAACTTAAAAAAATTCAAAAAATGGGCCGTGGCCCAAAGACCTAGCTTCACCATCTAAAGCTATTGGGCCAGCCTGTTTGGCACCGGCCCAAAATGAGACTACGAGGGTGTGCGAGAGATACGATTGCACAGTGTCGGATTCTTTGGTGCCTGAAATTTTGATTATATATATATATACATATATATATATATATATATATATATATATAATTAAATAAGTAACAAAAACATATAAGATTTACGATTAAAATCATTTCATTTGCTAAAATTCTAGTCTAATTATGAATGTCATAGACTATTACAGTGTTAACACAATTTGAATGTTCACCCTCTTAAACTAATGAATTAAGTTGTCGAGTTGATAAAAAAAAAGTGGTCTAGTGATTATTTTGACCAATGTGATAACTTACACTTTAGTCGTTTACGTTTTTTAGTTCATTTTCAAGTTTTTTTTCGGTAAATTAATTAGCTCCAAATGCTATTTTGTAATGTAAATGAGCTGAACTGAACTAGTAACTTTATTTAACAAAAAAGATGTTTTCAAGATAAAATCACAACTTGCAAACTAGAGGATTGGAGCACAAACATTTGATTGGAAAGTAAAGAACATTTAACAAGATTTACTTAAAAGTGAGAACACATTCAAGTGTCAGTCGAACAAATCACACATGACTCTTAAATAAACGAGTCATTCTAGAACTTAAATTAGAGCACAAACTCAACTCATTGTCACATTTACACCCATGTTTAGGCTTTTTCACTCATTACCAAATACAACAAATAACTAATAAAAAGTTCATAAATGAACCTAATTAGTTCCAAAAATGTCATTTATATATGTATGACTCCTACCATCGATCCATAGCTGTCTTGTCGCAATAAAAAAGATACATTTTATTCGGGAAAGAATATAAATTCTTTTAATATTCATCGAGCTTTTTTGTTCATTTTAGGATTCTTGCACATTCTTATACTCTTGGGAGTTACTTCCACCAATTCATCTTCTTGAATATATTCAATACAATCATCAAGACTGTAATCCAATGGTGTGTCAAGAACAACTGCATATGCCAAATCATAATTCATTAAATTGTTTAATTTTTCTTTTTTTATAAGACTTTGTTTATATAGAGTAAATTACAATTTTGCCCTTGTGGTTTGGCTCATTTAACCCTTTCAGCCTAAAAGGAAATCTTCTGACATTTCAACACCTGACATTTGAATTTTGTCAGGTGTGTTGAAATGGTTACATGATTCAACGTCAGTTAGAAAATTTTTTTTGGGCTAAAAAGGTTAAACGAGTCAAACCACACAAGCCAGAATAATAATTTACTTGTGTTTTTAAAAAGAATAATTACCAGAAACTTCTTTATTCGAACGAACATTTGTGGCAGCTTTCTTTTTGCAAACATTGAGTGCCAAATCACCGGGTCGTTGATGAATTCCAACAATTTGACCTTTGTACACTTCTACCCCTGGAGTTATAAATAACTGTCCTCTTTCTTGAGAACTAGCTAAAGCATAAGAAGTTGATGTTCCATCTTCAAAAGCAACCTGTATGACAAAGGGCAAAAAGGTAATTTTAACCCACCAAGATTTTAAAACATCAAACTTTGCAATTTTTAAGAACCAAGAAATGGGGTTGAAAGTCATTTAGAGTGCATTCAAATGCCTTAAACCCCCTTCTATTGAAAAGGGACTTTTTTTTATTGTAATAATGTAATAATTATAATCATTATGTAACATGTTAATTATCTGGTGCAAGTCATACGCCCCCTTAACCAACTGAGCTACACGGCGGGGGCTGGCCACCCAAAGATGTGCCTAGTGGGATTTGAACCCGGGTCTCCTATGAAGAACCCTTGAGTTCTAAGCACTAGACCATCTTGTGATGGTTGACTTTGTGAATTTATGGTCTTTATCTTTTGGCTTTACGAACAACATTATTTTTTATTTACATCAAGGTTAATATTATCGGTGTACGTAAGTTCATAAAGAATATCGATATGAGACTGAAAGAGTGATCAAGAATCTAAATGGGATATAATTTTCAATACGTGTAATAAACTGGACTTTTATATTTATTGTAAATTATGTACGTCGTTTAAGCATTGATAGAATAGTATTTGTAAGGTCAGAAGGTGTCCTCCACTCCTTCTCACTTCTTCTCATTGCCACACGTCAGCGCCACATCAGCTTTCTCAACTTTTTCCTATTTCACTGGGTATCGTCCCACTTTTCCCCATTTCTTCCCACTTTCTCCCTTTCCCCTCCTTTTTCTTTCTCCCACCATTCGGCGAGTCTCGGTGAAATCTACCCGAAAATTTGAATCCCGAAACCGGGGGGCGGTGTTCCCGATCGGGGCCGCTCCTTCCCGTTTCCTCCCGTTCACGACACCGCATGACCTAATAACTTTCATTATATCGACGTGCAAGCCATATATATTCGGTGGGCAATATGCGGACGAACGTCTTTTTATTGTACATCATGTTGTCAAAGCTGTCAGGAATGCTACATGAAAGAGAGTGTGAGAGTTTAATTGGGACATTCGTTTTAACAAGATTAAATTATTTTTTCATCATTTAGGTTTGCATTGATTTTCAATAAATGTCATTTATTTTTAAAATTAATATAAATAATCCTTTATGTTTACAGTTTTATCTGTTTTATCTTTTTTACTAACTCCGTGAGATATTTTTCAGATAAATCAGTCATGTGTATCATGCGTAGGGATATTTTTGGGTTTTAAAGTTTAAACCCATAGGGACTATTTGTGTAATACTCAACCCTACTCGTCTTCTTCGTCTAATTACACGCCATTTTCGGTGCCAGAGTTCTTGGTCCACCGTACACCTTCATGCTAACAGGTTGGATCACCGGATTCGTCATGATCTTCGCCGTCTCCAGTCTCGCATACCACGACATGATGCTGTAAATCAAAACCCAAAGAAAACTTGAATCCCCTTTCACGTATCCCAACATCATTTCTTTTGGCGATTTGGGATTCGTTCTTGTGGCCCGATCGGTTGTCTCGCCGTCGATTATGATGATTCTTGCATCACAAGTCGGATTTCGCGTCTGATACTTAATCATCATCAAAAACAACACTTTAGTCCATTTGTTAAATCCAACGCATGATAATTCTGAAATAGTGAAATAGTGAAATGGGTTTCACTAGTGAGAGATCAAAGGATAATCGAACTATCAAAGAACTGCGAAGAACGGTAGGAGATCAATGGCAAACTATGTGTATAATCAGCTGTTAACGATGCTTAACTAAAGGATTGGTTTAATTAAATCAATTGCTTTTGGAGATACAAGATGGAATATTTGGTGAATATGGAGAAATGAATGAGAACTGATTTGGTGAAAACTAAGGGTTTCTGGGTATTACACAAATAGTCCCTCTAATTTTATGAAAACAAAAAATTACTTTAGACTGATTGAACTAAAAGATTCTAATGGATGTTAGTCAAAAGGATAAAACGGATAATAGTTGAAAACATAAAGAATTATATTCATCAACTTTGAAGAGACATCTACTAAAAATCATTGTAAACCTAAAAGACAAAAGTGTAATATACTCTTTTAATAATTATAATAGCAATAAATTGGATTTGAACTTTTATTTTAAAGGTTAAATATCTTGAAAAACCAACTTATTTTTTGTTTTTTCTTGTAAGAGTCCTCTTACAATTTTTTTAACGTTAAAGTCCCTTCACAGGTTAATTTTGAAAAAAAATATGACATAACCTATAATTATCAATTTATTGCACATTTATGTCATAAATTCATGCAAAATATATAAAGTTATTTTGAAGCTCAGGCAATATTCCTTTTTACCGAATTTTTATTAGTTTGATTCTACCGTTTCAAGTACGAATAGTATTTTTCAAAATGAATTTATTAATAAAGTTAATGAAGTCAATTTAATCTGATGCTACTGAAATGTTTAAAATAAAATAAATGTTTGAAACATATTGTTTTACGATATGTTAAGCTGACAAAAAAAGGAAGTGTAAATTCTAAAATAAACCAAATGCTCAATGCAAATATATTATAGGGTTAAGTTCAACTAAATATGATGCTTATTCTAAGAAATATAAGAAAGATTTATGACCGTTGGATCTATACTTGATGACTGAGATCAAATTGTAGGAGACAAGTTGTTGAATGGTATTTTAGTAATGACCACATTTGTTGACTTTTTTTCAGGTTTCCCCATATTTTTTAAATGTTTATAACTTTTGCATAAAACGTTATTTTTAAAAGAAATCACACCATAAAAATAAGCGTTTTTTTATCTTTAAAACAAGTATAGTGTTGATATGTAAAAAAATAATATTTTTCATCTCATTGTGTCTAAATCTCGTCATTGTGTATTCCATACACGTCATTGTGTTTTCTATACGGGTCATTGTGTATTACAACAGCTCATTGTGTATAATTCTCGCCATTGTGTTTTACAACAGTTCATTGTGTCTTTTAAGCTCGACATTGTGTTTTTCCTACTCATCATTGTGTTAATCATGCTTGACAATATTAAGTGTTCCTGAACACCATTGTGTGTTACGTTAGTGTTAAGAAAAACACAACGTCGAGTTTGAAAAACACAATAGGTGAATGGAAAACACAATGACGAGAATTATGCACAATGAACTAAATGGAAAACACAATGACGAGAATTATACACAATGAGCTGAATGGAAAACACAATGACGAGAATTATACACAATGAGCTGAATGGAAAACACAATGACGAGAATTATACACAATGACGAGAATTATAAACAATGACTTATATGGAAAACACAATGAAGTGGAAAAACGTAAAAAAAATTTATAACAACACTATACTCATCTTAAATATAAACAAAAATTCTCGTTTTTATTGTATAATTTTTTTTTTTAAAAATAATGATATATATAAAAGTTATGAAAGGTTTTAAAAAGTGGTGGATTTTGAAAAAAAATCAACAAATGTGGTCATTACTAAAGTACCCTCCAACAACCTTTTTAGTCATAACCATTGATTAATTAATGATCTAGTGGTTATAAATCTCTCTTACGTTTCTCATTTAAAGCACCCTATTTAGTATAACTCTACCCTACAAGATAAAGAAAGAAAACATCAATAAACGACAATCTAGGAGTCATGTATATTGAATCTTACTTTGTATGATAATATATTTCACACATGATTTAAGGATGCACAGATAACACTGTCGATCATTCCCACATATGTGACATTTAATATTTTTGAAACAAACAAAAGAAAATACACGATTTAGAATCTCTAGATGCTTCAAAGTAGTTAGACCCAGCAAACAAAATGTTATATATTAAGTTTTATTTGGTGGCCTGACCAAAAACATACATACAAATTGTAGACATACAGAGTAAAGAAAGTGAAGAAGGAAGTTAGGATGTCAATGTATGATTACATCAAGAAAAGAGAATCTTGATCATGGAAAGATGCTCATGATGCAGCATGGTTAAGATATCAAGACAAACAATTAATGTCAATTACAAAAAATAAAAAACAAATTAAAAACACCACACCATACGAAAAGAAATGCCTGTGATGGAGCCAACAAACACTCTCTATCTCTCTATACGTAAAGAATCACTAACCACTAAAAACAATACATTTTTTAGTGTAATGTAAAACAAGAAATAAAATCATCATAAGTATTTAATAGTTTGTTACTTAAAGCTTGTCTTGTGTCTATATATAACTAGGTGGACGTGACTATGTTGTTTCTGTAACATTGTCGTGGTTGCACTTATTTTAACTACTTATGTCTATTTTGATACCGTAAATCTTTATGGTTACACATGAATCCATACTAGAAAACAATTACTTCAATTTCGTGTTTTCAACTAATGGTTTGTTTCTAAATTAATTTCTGAACATGTAACAAAATGGGCTATTTGGTCTATGTAATAGTCGATAATTATGACTTTCATTTTGTTATAATTAATAAACTCTGATTCGTAATTGTTATCCTCAATGCTACCGAATTGTTCTGTCGTTTAGGTAAAAGGTTATACATATTTCATGGCAACATCCTCTTTATTGTACAATCAAATCCGAATATCCTTGTAATAAGAAATAACGACAAAATACAAGAGATTGTCGAATTTATTGATTTACACAATCATGTAAAGATGTGGTATTTATGCTTTTGTCCTATTGTACAAAATTCATGAAACTGAAATGAAATTTCTTTACCTTATTGACGTAGTATATATTCAACTTCTAGACGTAACTTTTAATGTAAGAAACTAATATGTTACCATTTACTGTAATCAATCTATTAAATCCAAATAACTATATAGTGATGTTACTCTAGTCATCTTATCGTGAAACCATTGTCTTAAGAATAAACTTTATATTTATATTATGAACAAACCAATTTCGTTACAATATTATCATAATTTTTACCAATTTCCGGTTATCTTCACTACTGAAACTGTAAGAGGGACAATTTCTAATACAAGATTAAAATTAGAAAACATGATTATAATTATGTCACCCATACTTTTTTTTTTTGTTCTAATTATGTCACTTTAGTTTAAATAAATGTTCTAATCATATACATTTTAACTACAACAATAGGTTATAATGTTATTAAATGTTTTTTTTTTACTTTTGTTTTTAAGTTAAGTTGGTTGATTATGTGAATAAAAAAAATTTATTTTGTAGGTAAAAAGTATATGATTAGAACACATTGTTAAAGTAAAATGACTTAATTGAAACAAAATTAAGTATGCATAACCTTATTGGAACAAAAAGGAAATATAAGTGATATAATTGAAACAAAACTGAAAGTTTGTTATATTTTTATAACATTTTCCTTTTTTTGAAAACCTTAAATTATTGTGGAACAGATAGAACAAATTAACAAAAAAATATAGGTTAAATATAAACCACAAAACATTTTAATTCTATGAAAAGTAATATAACAATAAAAAAATTTATTTTCAAACGTTATTTTTTTCATTATAGCCTAAAATATTATTTAATGTATTTAAAAAACTTCTTTAATTTAAAAAAAAATAAAAAAAATATATCATAAAATAAGAATGTATTATCAAATGACAGTTTATGACATGATTTATTAAATATACATGTCCCTCAAATAAGTGAAATTACTAAAATCCTAAAATCCCTTGTATTCAAAAGGTAACTTTGAATCTATGATACCTCATTACATACAAATATTTAAATTTGTTGGAAAAGATAAAAGAGGCAAATGAATTATTGTTAATAATTTATATATATATTTCCTGAAATTTTTATTTTTTTTTCAACCCATTTTTACCCCACAAATTTTCTCTTCAGGCCGTCAGGGACCCCTCATGATATGAAAACTTCAATACTAGAGCTTCTGAACGAAAGACATAACGGGCAAGTCTGAACGACGTCGTCACATTCACTACAAACGCAGAGATGCCGACACGGCATCAACACGACCGAGGCGACTCGTTTTCCACACGCCTTACAACCGGGTCCACTCACCACCACGACTCGTTCCGGGTCAATGTACGACGATTCGGCATCCTCCGCCTCACCACCCGCCACCTCCTCTCCCGGCGACACACAACCACCAACTCCGGCAACCACCGTCTGCTGCAACTCCGCCTGCAACGCCACCACCACCGCCTCCTGTGCCCTAGCTCTCGCCTGCCATACCTCCGCCTCCGCGCTTAGCTGCAAAACCCTAGCCTCTAGTTCGGCGTTCCGCCGGACCGCTTTCTCCGCCACCGCCTCTTTTTCTCCGATCATACGAGCCGCCGACTCATTCGCCGCTCTGATCAGCGCAGAATAGTGCCGTTGCAGCTTATTTGCTAACTCACGCCTAACCTCTTCTCCCTGTTAAGACATAATAAAATAAAATTAGTTGGTTTTCATTATACATTTATACTGATCTTCATCATAAACTTCAAAATCCATGAATGTGTTTAACCTGGGATTGAAGATAACGGTCGATTTCATCTCCTTGGTTGTTGATTAAACCGGATAAATCTTCTGATAGCACAGAAACAAAACCATAAGGCTTGTAATCGATCGAGTGTTGTTGGTGATGATCATTGAAAGCCAATCGGAGACCTGTAGAAACATCAACGTTTCTCGATTCAATCAAGGAAACATCCACGAGCTGATTGTAATGAGACTGTTTTTTATGGAAACTAGACATGTACTGATGATTCATATTATCTTCTCTTCCCCTTTTACTTCGATTCGTACTGAAATTTCCAACTGAAACAACACAAAATTATCATTATTCCAACGTAAATTGACAAAAAGTTTCAATTTGTCGTATGAATGTTGTTCAATTAACAATACCTGGGGAATTGTTCAATAAGGTGTGGTTTAAAGACTGACGATGAAGAATAGTAATTCCCTGCATGAAAACGAGCTCTGTTTCGTGATTCAATCGGATATATTTGAGGATTGGAGTGGGTTATGAGGGATCAAACCTGTTAAGAAGAAGAGAATTTGAAGAAGATTGAGGTCGAACCGCCATTGATGTAGGAGAGTTATAGAGAGGGGACAGGGGAAATAAATGCTAACACGAAAACGCATGATAAGAGAAGACGAAGAAGGTATTGGGTGCCCTATTCAAAACATATTAGGCGGAGTCATAAACGTATTTTCTTAAATTTTTTAATTTTTTTTTACGGCATATGATTGCGCGTGCTAGCCATCGGTGCGGAGCGATGTACTCAAAGTCGATTTCTCAAACTCCGTGAGATCATACTGCACAGATAAGGGCAACCGGATGGAATCCGCAAACCTCTCTTCTCCTCAGGTTTGAACCGGTGACCTCTATCCGATTTTCACTTTCTCCCGTCACAGGAAATTAACCAAAATAATTATCTGAGAAGATTTGTACATGAGACCTCTCAAATAAGAGTCCCAAATTCATACTTCCTCCTAACCATTTGAGCCATATGATATTATTTTTAAACATCATTGTTCGAAGTGAAAGAGAAAACATGACTTAGAAATTATGAACTTTTGTTTGTAAAAGCAGCAACATGGCTAAAGAAAGAGGTTGCTCATGGTTCAATGTTGAATTTACGTAAATTTATACGTATTTTGTTTATCATGGAAATTTACCTTCACCGTTTTTAGTGTGACATGATTTATATCCACTTTTATAATGATACGCAATATCTTTTTATGAAGAAAAGAAACTTTTATGTAACAAAACTTTTATAAGGACTGTTTTTTACCTTTTTCTTCATAATTTTGTGTGAGTTAGAGACTAATATAGGGTAACATAACAATGGCATGCCTTAATATATAATCAACTTTACTTGATAAAATTTTAGTTTGTTAACGTATTAGAGTGTATATTTACTTTTTTCTTCGTAATTTTGTGTGAGTTAGAGACTAATATATGGTAACATAACAAAGGAATGAAATGAATCATTACCAATTCATGTTAATTTTGGTTACCAAAGGTAAGACTATGCGGTACGCCCGGGTGAGTGAGGGTGAGTAGGTGTGTCACGTAGGAGAAAGAGTGACTCATCTGGGTGAGTGGGGTGGAAATGCACAAGTGAGTGTGAATATGAGTGTGTAAAAAATATGTGGATGAGGTGGTATATTGTGATTGGTATGAGGGTAATGTGTAATAATGTGATTGGTTGAAAAAATAAGATTTCACTCACATGCGTGGCTCTACCCACATCGTGGGTCCTCACGCCCACAAAAATCTAGCGTGGAGTGCACCCACTCACCTGACACACCCCATAGTCTAATGGAATGAATCATTACATCATGTTTTTTTTGGTACACATGAGTAGATGAAAAAATGAAATACAATTTATGGGTCGGATCATTGTTAAGATCATGAATAGGGTCGTGGGTTGGTGTGACACCCCGCTCCCCAGCCCCCGATCTCCGACCGGTCCTTGTGTCACACCCCGCTCCCCGAAACACGGCAGCTGAAGACTTTAACCAAACTGGGGAGGGGCGTATCTGTGACGTTTTACGATTGGGTCACAAGCACATGATTATAATAAT
>WOUH02000001.1:2850409-2868682 GCA_009936405.2 Stevia rebaudiana
ATTTTTCTTTATATCAGATATCTCAAGAGAGTTAAACTCTTTACAAGGTTTGAAACCCTCCTTCGAGCATACATAATGTTTCAACTTGATTATATCTCCATGAGTATACTGTGATCCTTTCCGAACACTAAAACCACTTTTTAAAGCGTATGAATGATAAAATTGATATGCAATCTCTTTAGATGAAAAAACCATACCAACAAATGGCTTTATTGATTGTTCAACATCCGTTATATAATACTTTTTGCCTGATGATGGTGAAATACGTTCTACACCGACAAATAATTCTTCAATACAATTCCCTGTAATAGTAAAAATGTAAAAACAACAACTGTTACGTAAACAAATAAAGTACGTACCAATTATTTAAAAATACGTACCATAGGTATGGAAATACGTTTCGTGATATTATAAGTACATAATCGCATTAACATTCGTTTACAATTACGTTCTTTTATTCTACTATTAGAAATACGTTCTCTTTAACAAAAAAACACGTGCATACGGTTTCTGAAATACGTTTCGCTTAAATTTGAATTGTAAACTACGTATCGTCTTTTGATTAACTGAATGTAATAACTTTCGATCATCAAAGTTTATAACAAAATCGCAAAAACGAACAAAACATAAGCTGCATTCAGGAAAAAAACTATTGAATTTGATAACAATTCATTGCGAACAGACGAAATACAAAATTTACCTTCGGAGTCTCGAACACCGTCCATGTGAAAACTCACAAATGATTCGATATCGTAAATTGTAATCTGAATGAAATTGTAATTGATACTAACGAATGAAATTGGATAATACAGATCGAACAAATTTAGGATGGAACGTAACCGTAGCCAAGAAATACGCATGCTGATTTTACGTTTCGGTTTTGAAATACATGCAATTCTAATATGACCGAACTACCCTTTCATGTTAATTTCAAATTATCCACGTGTCATCATGGTGTTGCTTCCTATCCTTTCCACGAAAAAATCACTTTTTATTATAACCATCTCCTATAAATTATTAGTTCAGTCCAATTTGCGACAAACTTCTTTGACGTGTGCCGTTGGAACCTGTAGCCAATCTCTCTCTGCCACGTAGGTATATGTAATTTTTGGACGTTAACATGTGCCACGTGTCCACGGCTACATTAAGTGTGGGACCCATTAAACAACTATTTTTTATTGCCGACTAAAACTATTAAGGTTATAGATTTATCTAAAAGTGGTACTGTGTAGAAAAATCTAAAAGTATCAAAATAAACTAGAATACAATAACATGTTTTAATATTTATTATTAATGAATAAAAGCCATCTTATCTTTCTATGCTTACTAATTGTTCGTAATCAAGCTTAAAAATACGAACACAAATTTTGATATAAAAAAAGTTTAAGTTGGTTAATCATAAATATATTATTTGAGATCAAATTTTGTGTTCGTGTGATTACCAACAACAAGCCCGGTCACATGCGAACATTGAGGATGTTAATATTATCGGTTTAGTTATTATCCATCACTATATTGTATTCTATTTAAAAATAGACCCAGCTTGCATTATTCTTAAAGTTTAATGGTATTTATATAATTATATTATTGTTAACTAAATCAGCAAATCACTCACTGTTACACTTTGTATTGAGTTACAAATTTTGTCCCAGAATAATATTTGTCATTTCTTTCAAATTAAAGGACTCGAATGAGTTATTCAAAATGTCAATTGGATAATCTAGAAACGATCTAGAACACGTTTTGTGTTTTTTGTAACTGTCTAACTTACTAACTTAGAATTTAACCAACACTGCTTTAAATTATTCTATTTCTCTAAGTATATGTAATAATAATTCGTTCTTGAAAGATATTTTTTGGTTAGGAGACATGTTGTGTCAATATACACTCCATGCAAGTTATCTATTGTGTGGTAACATATTTGCTTAATAAACCCAAACGCTAATCAAATCATATCAAACTCATACTTTATGCTTAAACCCTTCTCTCTCTTTCCAAAACAAACTTTTTGTTTCTCCCAAAAAGACAAACATGTTTCATGATCAAGTACCTTCTTCCACACATCAAGATCAAGATCAAGTTGATGATCATCATCATGATCATGAAAGCATTAGAGAGATCCATGCTCTAACCCCACCACTACCACCACCACCCTACAGCCGCCACCGCCCGTGGGAGACCACCAGCCACCGGTCTTCATCCCTTTCGGTAGCTAGCACCGAAAGCGAAAACTTCACCACCATGAGTCGAGAATTTAACGCCTTAGTTCTAGCAGGAACAGGCATGACCAGAAGTGAAACTAGTGAGGTTGTAAATAGTATGAACACCAACGATGGAACAAGTAGTAATTTAGAGAGAATTGGGGAAGAACACATCTTGGAAAATAACCCTTTAGCCATCGTGCGCGATAATAATTCTATCGTGTCACAGCCTAACGAGGTGTCTATTGAATCGGTGAAGAAAGTGGAGGTTGAATCGAAGATATGCTCATGGCAAAACGCGAAGATTTCAACGATTAATAATCGATTCAAGCGTGACGAAGCGATCATCAATGGTTGGGAGAATGAAGAAGTTCACAAATCTAGTTCATGGATGAAGAAGATCGAGGTACGTTTTCGAATCATGTTCATAAAGTGTTTTTGATTACTTGGTGATATTAAACTAAATAAGTAACGTGAAAGAACGAAATAATGCATTTATATATCTTCTTGTTATATCTCATCTCTTTGAATGATTTTAAATACTTCCTTGTATATGGGTAATCATGTGATTCAGTACACTACTAGAAAAAAAAAATATTAAATATTTAGTAGACTAATTTTGGTTGTAAACTTCCTTTTATGATCGGCTTGTGATCCAAATTGTAAAAACAGATGAAAAGACAATCACAACTGATTTATAATCCATTGTCTAGAATAGTTGTACCGGTGATTTGTTGTACACTTTTACTCTTAGTTGGTCAAATCAATTATTTATAAAGTTATCTAACTCGTCGCTGGTGGTTTAAAACTCATAAGTTATCAGTAAAGTAGTTAAAACGAACATAAGTAATATATTTATATTGACTCGAGTTAAAAATAATCTGATATTGATACTAGTTGTACGACTTTATATGTGCCATAGACATGTTAAACCTATTTACTTTAACCAAATTGTGATGAAGTCTTTGTATAACATCTATGTGAAAAACCTACTAAATTGCATTATTGTTTATTGTTTTATGATTCAAATGCACGATCTTCCAAGAAAACAGTTACTTTGCTAATGAAACCTGACCTAACGACCGATATTATTGAAAAAAAGTTTAATGATTGTTTTAGATACTAAGATGTATCATAAATTTTAATCACGTAGAGGAAACTAGACGCAAAACGAGCACATGCGATGGAGAAGATGCAAAACGACATCGCAAAGGCTCGTAGGAAAGCAGAAGAAAGGCGAGCCACGTGTGAGGCCAAAAGAGGGACCAAAGTAGCTAGCATCATGGAAGTGGCTAATTTGATGAGAGCTGTTGGTCGAGCTCCTGCCAAACGACACTTCTTTTAAGTTATACAGCGCTATTAAAGTAGCAAATTTTTGCGATACAATTAGTGTTTGTGTTTAAATGATAAACATCCCGGTGATGTAAAGGTAGTTTAGATTAGAAAAAAATCAATGCTTTAGGTGGTGTAATGTACGTTTTGATACACAACGGCATATTTAAGTTTTAAATTACAAGTTTGTAAGAGAGTTTTGTATGTTTTCTGGTTATACAAGGGGATCTTTTACTACAATATAACTAATACATAGTTGTTGGAGTATTTTAAACATTTTTCTAGTGTTAATTTATATGAGATTACGTGTTAATTTATCAGTTGAAACAAAGCTAGTCGACGATTATACCAAAATGTCAAAAAACTCAACCACCATGCCAAAAGTCAAAACAGTTATTATTAATAGCTCATTCGATGGAAGACCCATTGCATAGTGTCTAAAAGTTTATTTGTTGTAATCAAGCAAGTTTAAATATTATAAAGATCATAACAAAAAAATTTTGAAATTTAAAGCATTCACATCATCTCTTCCATCCCCAAACTATGAAAAATACATGTAAAAAACATCAATTTGGTTACACATCAGGTTTCCATTTCCATATTCATCCCTCATAATTTTATTGGAAACTCTCTTCATCTCCTATTTTGAGGTAGCCTTTGAATCTCCACATTCAGTTTTTAATGTTTTTATAAATGGTTGACTGAGTATATAAGAAAAAATAATAATAAAAGTATAAAACATATTATATAAAAACAATAAAAATACATATGAGAAATAATTTGTGAAAAAGGAAATTGACACGAAATAAATTCATAGAAGTATTGTTTTTTTCGTTAATTTTAAGGATAAGATTGAGAACCTACTCAATCTTTTTACCAATTTTATTGGTAAGAGGTCATCAGATGTAAGAATATTAAAAACATGTTCAACAATCACAACACAAGAATATTGAAAATAATTTTTACTTTTTAGCGGTGATTTTTTCTTTTTGTGAACCCACAAACTCTTGAATTATTGAAAATAAAAGTTTAAACTTTGACATAACAATGCATCATCAACAAGACAACAAGGAAAATGCAAAAGTGGACAATATGAAAATGCATTAAAGGTCGTGAAAAATACAAACGATGAAAAAAAGAACACAACTCTTAATTTCTTCCTGTCAAATGATTTCAAAATTGCAAAGATAATATAATCCTACAGGAAATAAAACTATTAAACAACCAAAAGACAATCTTACCCTTCATAGAACACATTAAATGTCTAAGAATCAGCAATGGTGACCTCAACTTCAACACCAGGTTCAATGGTGATTGAGGTAATTTGCTTCACAACATCCGGTGAGCTGAAAAGATCGATAACGCGTTTGTGGACCCGAAGCTCGAATCTGTCCCAGGTGTTTGTTCCTTTATAAAGAAAAAATTAATTAAAACAGAATAATTTTTTGGTTTCTAGTTCTTGAAAACCAATAAGCATGCACATTGACATAAAAAACGATCTATGTAAACAATTGCGTAAAGATATGGTTGAAGATAAGAAAAACATTTATATAAAATAAATGTCAATAGACAACACATTGCAAAAAATCATAAACGAAATGAAAACGGTGATATTCAAAGACATAACACAAACTTTATACAAAATTACTACATTTAAGATTGGTCTAAACAGGTTCAGGTCAGTTTCAAATCTAATTCACAAGCATGTTTGACAAAAACAGGTCAACTTTACGTCAACTAGACAGGTTTGCAGGTTTATTTTCTAATAACATCTTACCGGGGTGATTTATGTCAACTTAAACTGATTAGGTATTTTTTTAAAACTTTGAAAGTATTTTATGTTTTTTTATCAAACCCTCAGTTTCATTTCATGATGATGATCATGACAAATTCTCAGTTTAAAATAGGTAACGACTCACTTTTAATTGTCTATATAAATTTTAGAAAAAAAATGGAGTGATTTCATAAGACATCTTAGTTTCAGATTTACCAAAAAATAATAAAAAACTAACTATTACCTTCACCACAAGGAGACTTTCTGGTTGTGATGTTAAGAACCTTAGTTGGCATTCTAACTGGTCCTTTAACCCTCAACTTCTTGTCCTTTGCCCCACGAACCAAATCAGCACAAACTGCAATTAAGATTAACAAAACAAAACAAAATATTAATTAATAAATGACCTAAACAAACAAATATTCAGCAATCAAACACAAAAGACATGAAATCAAACATCAAAAGTGACTTCCTTCGTGTGATGAAATTACTACTTTCAAGCATTCACCTACAAATGCTTATAGAAAGGCTTGATGCCCTATAAATAAAACTGAAACATTGCATAAAAAAACGCGATAACTATCTCAACAAAACTTTGCTTTAAAAAGTGTGCTTGATGCATGAGACGCACGCAAGGTTATGTAATAGACTGATATGTAGATACGACCAAATGAATCATGAAAAGTTTGGTTGATAAAAAGAGTGATGTGTAAATTATATGAGATATGTATGTATTTGGGTTGTAATTGATGAGCGCGCGCATTTGCTTTTAGAACCTAAAAACCTACTAAAAACCAAGGATACCTACAAGAGCAACGTGTATTTGATTTTATCACAATAAAATTGAATAAATTGAAGTAGATATAACAAATACCTTTCTCAAGATTCTTAACATTTTTGGATGAAAGAGTAATCCTAATCTTGTGAATCTGTTCTTGAGGCTCTTCTAGACCCGGTTTTGTTGGCTTCATTGCTGCATAAGCCATCTTGTTGTTTCTGCTAAACAAACAATTAGTAAACAATACAAACTAACTCAACTTCAAAAAGGTACTTAATCACTAAACTAAAAAACAATGTAGTAGCAACAGTTGTTAGTAGTTAGTATATGCACAATCTATTGAAATCCACAACAATTCAAAATCGTAGCAGCTACATAAAAGTACTTTCAGCTTCAAATCTATCAAATTCTGCAGTTACTTCGCAGCATACAGATCTTCGAATCTTATCACGTAAATGAACACAGATAATTGAAGTAAAATCTAAAGAAATAATCAAAAATTGAACCTGCAGTATCTACAAAAATACCTAATCTCCAAGAAATCATAAAATCTGATAGAATGTATAGATATTATGATCGAAATGTTTCGCAGTCTAGCAGGACTAATAGCGAATCGTATGTAACATGATAACTCAAAAACATAATTAAGTACAGCTATAAGGATCTGAGATAAAAGGCCTGAAAACTAACGTGAAGAGATTTCGGGAATATTCCGGTGGCGACGACGGCGGCGGCTCTGCCTTCTTTACCTTACTGTTGTGTTGCAGAAGAAGAAGCTGAAACCCTAAACCAATTTATATCTCTGATTTAGAGAAGTGTTTGGATATAAAGTTTGAGGCCCGACTAAAAACATTGTAAATTTGTAGCTTTTGTTTGAGCCCAATTATGTAAAACAGTTGGCCCCAAGTCTAATATATCATATAATCATAAATAATATAAAATTTATATAAATCGACCTCGTATAAACCATTTCAAAAAATATAAAAGCCATTTCAAAAAATGTAATGAAGTATTCTCTTAATTTTGTCAAAAGGTTTTTTATTATTTAACTTAATTAAATTAATATTTTAAATTCTTTTAATTTTATTTTATTTTAAATTCTAAACTATTTAAATTTCAAAATCATTTAAATTAATTACTATATAATTAACTATTTATCTTATATATCTAAAAATGTAAACTGAAATTTATCTCTGAGGTTGCAATACTTAACAGTTTTAGTTCACTGTTAACGAAAACGGTGTCTAATGTTTCACGTCTTAACAATTTTTGTCACTAACCTTTTAAGTTTTTACTTTTTCAGCTAAATTTATATCTATAAAATTCCTAATGAATAATTTTAAAATTTCAAAGCATATTTTATAGTCATAAAAGTGTCAACTATTTATTTTTTTTAGTATTCACAGCATAATAACTTGATATATATATAATGATTTAATAATGTAATTTTAAGTTTTAATTATGTAACCCTGTGATATGCAATGTGAATTAAACATAAAGATGTTGTATGAACCAATTAAAGATAAAAAGACGAAAACTGAAATGAAGTATAAAATAAAAAATAAAAGTTGTAATTTTCTCTTAATAACTTAAGTAAGTTTTTTTCACACTTAGAAAATAAATATCTCATTGTTGAATCTTATTCTAAATAAGTTAAGAATGATTTAAAAAGATCATAAACCGATTCAAGCGAACTCCGATTGAACTCATTTTAGCGGTGTCGGAACCGTCTCGTCAAACACTTTCATTCCCCTATAAACCTAACCCCCCACCCCCAAAAGATACTAAAAAATTCAAGTTTAAAGATACTAAAAAGTTCAAGTTTAAAGTAGCTCATTTACTACTAGGCAGAGCGTTGACACCTTCATTTACTATTAGACCTGTCAGTTTTACTAGTTTAACTGTTTTGTTAGTTTTTTTTTACAGTTTAGCAGTTTTTTAACCATTAGTTTGTATTAATATTTTTAAAACAACAAGAATAGTTCATTAATCAGTGGGTTCTCTATATACTATTAGTTTCAAGTTTTCAAATGAACTGAACTGTTATAACTTCAAATCACAAAAATTGAACCATGTGGTTCTTAAACCGGTCAAAACATTACATTTGCATTAGTATGGATGGTCATGGTTCGGTTGGTTTTCAAGATTATTGGACACACTACTATCTAACTTATATTTGTGAACCATTTAAGTTAAAAAGGGTAAATGCAGGGTACCCTGACCCCGGTACCTTTTGGTACCCACGAGATCCTCCCCGGAAGGCATTGTGGCGGTAATTCACCTCTACTTAGCGCCACTTGATCTGAGCACCGCAAGGGACTACACTCACAACGTTAAGCCTTCCCGTATGGTACTAAGCTTCATCAGTGTCGGGTACCTCAAGGCCGCCCGGAGTGGGATTCGAACTTGAGACTTCCCATAGGAAAGCCCAAACCTTATCCAACCCAGCTAGACACCCATTGGTTGTGAACCATTTAAGTTAAAAACATGCATGCTAGACATAACGTTACGGACCAATTTATTCGTCAACATTTGGTGTCATTAGACGGTATTTTACTTAAAGATTAATCTCAAAATCATTTTTCGTTCTTCCTTACGCATGAACTATGACTTATATTACTTTTAAAATATTACACCTTTAATTAAATATTTTCATGTACTAATAAATAAACTTTAACACTAAAAAATCACATATCCTACGATAACAAGTTATTTATTACCTAGAGTAGAATGACTTAATATTATGCTATTATACATTATAAATTCGTGAGTAAATTTACATTGCTCGGTTAATATCCTTTCATTTAAGGGGTACACATAATAAGGTTTACATGTTTTAAAGGAAAAAGAAACGAAAAATATTATTTCCATACCTTTATTACGTTGAAAGAATAACTCATAGGTAACACAATGTGCAAACAATTGACATAAAGGAAGTTTATATTCATTTTTCTTCTGCTTTTAAAAAGCGTATTACTAATAAATAGTTGCAAATAATAATCTAAATTGTATTTAATTTAATTTGATACATATACTCTAACAAAAATCCATCCTTTTGAATATTAGGTTACATGTGATTTTTGGAAGTAAAGGTACAAATTGTACATGTCGCTTGCTTTTATGAGGATAACGTTTTCGGGTTTTAGAACTGAGTGACTCGTTTATACAGTGTGATATGTTTTAGGGTTTTATGATAATTTGACAACTGTTGCGAAGAATTCTTTTATTGGACCTTTTTGTGTCGATCTATTGTCAGGGGTATTAAAAACAAAACTAAAAAAACTGGCCTTATCCAATTATGAAATAATCCGATTTGAAATTTTAATCGGATTTTTGCATTATTCCGAGTTTAATTCCTTATTTGTATATGATTCGGATTTGTAAAAAAAGAGTAATTCAGATTATTCGGATATGGGATGGTTAATGAAGAAACCACTCGTGTGCGAACTCAAGAGTCACACTTAAGTGAACTTTAAATACTTTTCATTTATTTATACGTATTATTTTAAAAGATTAATTGCACAACTGAATCACAGATTCACTTAAGTTGTGTTTTTTTGTTCTCGCATGAGGAAGTGGTTGTCATTTGATCATTTTCCTATTCGGATATCCGTGTAATCCGAATGAAAATAAATGTTAAGAACTTATGTGAACAGTTGTTTAGCTTGAAACCAACATACATCTCTCAACCAAAAATTACACGTTTTAAATTATTTGGACACACATCGACCATAACTTATAGCATTTTTTAAGTAATGGTAACTAAACCAAGATGAAACACGTAGGAATATGTAATTTTGTAAAATTGACTTTGTTTTATGTAACTTAAATCAATAGTATATTATATTAAGAACAAAATGTTAGGAAAAAAATAAACGGAAATGAAAAAAGGTTAAAATAAAATGTTACTCGGTGTTATTCAATTATTCGGGTTTATTCGAATTTGATTTGAATTTTTATTCGGATTTCTCGAATCGGATATAAATGTTTTCAGTTCGGATTGGATTCGGACATGGATCTAAAACATCGAAATCCAAAATGTTCTATACAAATAATCCGTAATCTGATTGGATGAACACCCCTATGTAATCTGACCCATAAAAAATGACGCAAATTATTGATGGGATGTCCTCTAAAAGTGCCCTTGATATTGAGCTAAAAATGCTTTAAGCTAGGTTGGATCCAAGATTTCGAGCAAGACACAAGCACCTAGTTGTGTGTAAAAATCGAATTAACCGATATGTAAATGCTATAACCAAAAAAACTAAACCGTTAAAACCGAACCGTAATAAAAACCGATGGTTCGGTTAATTATTTTTTGATAACCGAAATTAGTGGATCGGTTTTGGTTATTCATGTTTCCAAACCACCATAACCGAACCGACGCAACTATATATGATTATACCTGGAAGCAAAAGTGCATACAGATACCATAATCCAGGCTTAATGTCCACCAAACCTATTTTCATTTGTTAGAATTTTGGTATTTCACCATGTGGAACTTGTATTTGAATTTATGGATTACATTTTATCGTTTTGGTTGATATTTTGTTTAATTTACGAATATCGCTTTGTTAATTCATCATTTGATAGTATTATTACTTAATATATATATTTATTTAGCGGTTAATCGATCAAACCAACCTACTATAACCATCATAACCGATTAACCAAAAACGTCTTAACCAATTGGTTATGGTTATAAAATTTATTACCGTCATTTCGGTTATGATTACAATTTGAGGTAAAATCCAAACCAAACCATACACAACATACACAAGCACCTGATTTCATTTATATCCTTATTTTTTTAATCGACTAGAATTTACTTGTACTAAGGATAATAAGACGTTAGACTTAGAAATACTTTCGTATTCTAATTAATAGTGAACTTTGAAAAGGTTGTTAAACGACATTATTTATCATTTATAAAAATCAAATGTTAGTGTTACGCTTATATCTTCGTGTTTTTTTAAGAAAAAAAAAACGAAAACAATATTATTGTATATAATATTCACACAATACAATTTATATTATCTTATTTATTTGAAAAATTAATTAGGTACACGAATAATCCCGAAATTAATAAAGAAGGTGACAAGAAATACATAATCCCGCTTTTATTGGGTAGGCGTTTCTTTCAACAAAATAAAAGGAGGGCATTATGTATGAATAGAATACAAACGCCACCCCTATAGTTTTAAAGACAAACAAACTATCGTTTATTATTTATTATTTTAAACTTGGTAGCATGATAACACCAAAGGGAATGTAAAAGAACAAATATTAAGAACTGAAGTTTACAGGTAAATTGAAAGCCAAAACTTTTAATTTTGATGTTCAAGGATGAGACATGAGATTAATTTTAATATTGTCAGACTAAAACTATATGTCTTCATCAATAATGAAAATTAAAATATTGATATATTGTATTTATAGAAAAATAAGATAAAAATTGTACATATTTAACTAATAACACAACTAATTTTTTAGATGAGTTTAATACAAGGTCTTATAAAAAAATCAAACGTATAAATTAAAACACATAATATCATAAAATGTGGATTTGTTGTGTATAAGAGAAAACATGCCTACTATAATTTTATAAGTGTAATCTTGCACATGATGATGAGAATGAGATCAAATACATTTTTACAATTAGGATACGATATTGAAATTATAAAAAAACTGTTACAAACCTAATAATTAAATATCCATGAACGCGACATTTTTAGATAAAATAAACAACCACTAAACTAACATTCGTTAAATTTTTTTTAGCACGTAATGTAATTTGCTCAATCTTATTATCCATTTGAACGAGACAAAGTGTGTATATGCTTTAAGAATCTAAAAAAAACGTGTTGAGAAACTTTCTTTGTTGATAATGTAAGATAGTGTCAAACATTTACCCGTCATTGAGTAAAACCTTCATCAGAGTACTACTATTATGAAAAGTTTAAGCATCTTTTTTTAAATCCGTAAATATCACTATGTTAAACATAACATTGATGACAATATTACCTTAAAGATAACTATTACAACCACTTTTCCCGTCATCAATTTCCAGCATATAGTCGAAGTTTTAAACAAACAACATTATAAAGTTTACATACATTCTTAATATAAGTATGTATCATATATAATCACATAGGTACAAATACGTATAATTATCTCATAAACTTTATAATTCAACTGATAATAACTTTGTCATTTTATAAATTTTTATATACAATGTTAGTTGTGTATACTTTTACCTGATATAAATTTAAATCATCTTATAACTTTTTATATATACTTATTTATCACAATAAGTGTTTAGACTCTTTGTATTTGTATATAAGTACTCAAAACACCAAACGGAGGGACTTAAACGTTAATATATTTACTAAAATGGCCAAAATGTCCATTTTACCAAATTTGTAGACTTTTTATGACTCTAGCTTCCATGGTAATAATTTATTTATTTCAGTTGAAGAAGAGGGCATCGGAAATGGCGAAGATGCAAGAAGAACATCTTCTCTTGCGATTATCCCTTCAACAATCACACTTTTGATTCATTAATCACTCTCTAACTTCCTTCGATTTCTAGATCTGAAAACTTTAAGAATCTCCGTTGATCAAGTGAAGCAAAATGACCGGTAAGTCTGTACTGTTTTCCGGCGAACTTATTGTGTTGTGTTTACTGGTTTAAACTTTCCGATCTTCGGTTTTCTGAATACCCTTTTGAAATCTGTATCTATATGTGTGTCTCCGTACACTCACAAAAGCACATACTTTGTGTGTTTTGATGAAATTTTACCGACCGGTTTTCAGTTTCATGAAAGTTTGAAACGCTCTTTTGGTGTGTTTTAGTAAAGTTTTCTTCTTTTTGATCGGTTGATGAATGTGATTTTGGTGTTTTGATTGGTAACAAATGGCATTTATGAAGCATGTTTTGTTGTTTCAGAGCAGGAAGAGTACAACTTGATAAGCGTGTGGTACTACACCTTTTGGATTCCTGATTTTGGGGATTTTGATTTCCATGTCCAAGTTTTGAGATTTACCTCGTTATGGGGTTTTTGAATTTGTTTGAAAGAAGTAATTTTTCTCAATTTTGATAAAGATTTAGCTTTTCATTACGATTTTGACTTTTGGTCAACATTTTTGAATAATCCATTGCTATCCACATGCAGTCTTGATAATAAACAATCAAAATCAGGGATTCAAATACTATTTTAATGGGTTTTATTGGAGCTTCCTTGAACAAAATGGTGTTCTTATTGCTGAATAAAGATTTAGCTTTTCATTTCAATTTTGACTTTCGGTCAACTTTCTTGAATATTCATTTCTGTTTACATGCATTCTTGTTGATAATCAACCAAAAACCTGCGATTCAAAATAATATTTTTCATAAGGTTTGTAGGGCTTCTTTGAAAGAACTGATTACTCTCAATTTTTTAATAAAAATTTAGCTTTTCATTTCAATTTTGACTTTTCACCATTTTTTCTGCAGACCCATTACTGGTTTCACGCAAACTTGATACAAAATAACCAAAAACAAGGGATTCAAAACATATTTTATTTTTCTTTTTTCTTTCAAATTTAAGAAAATACGATACACCAAGTAAATTTGATACATGATTATTTTGTTTTTATGGAAAAATTTGATGGGTTGTTTGGTGATGAATCACTCTATTCTGAATACCAACAAATTTGTCTTCATCCTATCTCAAAAGCATATTATTATCTATCTATGGCCCCAACTTATTTTTGTCCATTTTAGTCAAGAGTTTAGTCTTTCATCTTGTCTCCATCTTAAATATATAAATAATTTGTTATCACTCTGCAAATTCACTTTTACATCTGACGTTTTCCCCAATTTATTTTCTTTAGATCTTTAATTTAATGTGTTATATGTACCACGAATAGTTATGTTATGATTGGTTCTCTATCAACGTGTCCTATATATATAAATGTCATATGTGCATGTTTTATGTGTGGTTGTACTACTGAAATCAATAATCTTGATACTTAATTGTTGGAATTGATCACTTATTTTAAGTCATTTAGATTGTTTTGATCATGGAGGGTGTTTGGATGTTAGTTTTATTGCAAAAGTTTCAAAATTTGGGATTGCTTATTTAAATAGTTAATTTTATGATTCTATCTATGTTATGTTTTCTTAAACCAGATATCTGATTTCATATTTCAAATTGGTTATCTTTGATGGATCCAAGATTACAAGATTATCTTATCATGAGATTAGCTTATCTATTATAATTATTATAATAATAATATGGTCATTTCTCATGTAAGCAATCCCAAACGGAATCATAAAAGTGAACAGGGATGGTTTCGAACACCCCGAAAATGATATATCTTTGTGGGTTTTTTATAAAGTTTTGATCTTTAATGTTGATTTTTGTTTTTGTTTGACAGATTAAAATCATGGGCTAGTAATTTGCACATTATTCATCCATTGACCGTTGCATTCTTTCTTGATAAAACTTGCAAACATGAGCCAATTGAGTGTTGAAACTGAAGATGCTTTTGCTACTTTACTTGAACTTGCTGCGAACAACGACATCGAAGGGTTCAAAAAACAAATCGAATCTGACCCTTTTGGTGTTGATGAAGTTGGACTGTGGTACGGTCGCCAAAAAGGGTCAAAACAAATGGTTCTTGAACATCGAACCCCATTAATGGTGGCTGCAATGTACGGAAGCATCGACGTTTTGAAATTGATTCTTTTGCATTCGAAATCCGATGTGAATCAGTTATGTGGTGTTGATAAAACCACTGCACTTCATTGTGCAGCTTCCGGTGGATCGTTAAACGCGGTTGAAATCGTTAAACTGTTATTACTCGCGGGTGCTGATCGTAATTTGATTGATGTTAACGGGCTTCGACCCGTCGATGTGATCGTTGTTTCACCAAAGTTTCCTGATACGAAAAAGACACTTGAAGAGCTACTTGGTGGTGGCGGAGATGGTGATGGTGAAATTACCGTTTTGCCCTCGGCGGAACCGGAGCCTGAACCTGACCCGGATTCAGATTTGGAATGTTCGTTAAAGGCATTAAGTTTTAGTGACCCGAAACGGGAGTACCCAATTGACCCGTCATTACCCGACATCAAGAATAGTATTTACTCGACTGATGAGTTCCGGATGTACTCGTTTAAGGTCCGACCGTGTTCACGGGCTTACTCGCATGACTGGACCGAATGCCCGTTTGTTCACCCGGGTGAAAACGCGCGTAGACGGGATCCGCGAAAATATCATTATAGCTGTGTCCCGTGTCCCGATTTCAGAAAAGGCGCGTGTCGAAGAGGTGATATGTGCGAGTACGCACACGGGGTTTTCGAGTGTTGGTTACACCCGGCCCAGTACCGGACCCGTCTTTGTAAAGACGGGTTGGGTTGTAACCGACGGGTTTGTTTCTTCGCTCATGCGCAAGACGAGCTTCGCCCTCTGTTTGTGTCAACGGGCTCTGCAGTCCCGTCGCCTCGGGCCAGTTCTGGCCCGAGCGCGTTGGATTTTGCTGCAGCTATGAGCTTGATGTCGGGGCCAGGTCAAGGCCCAGGCCCAAGCCCATCTTTCACACCGCCGATGTCTCCAAATGCTAATGGCAATTGGGCTCAACCGAATGTCCCGTCTTTGCATTTACCGGGAAGTAATCTTCAATCGAGTCGATTAAGATCGTCTCTAAACGCTAGAGATTTGGATCAAGAACTTAATATGCAACTTTTGAACGAGTTGAACCGACAACAAAGATCGATTTTAACCCCGACGAAACTCGACGATATTTTCGCAGCCGAAAGCGCGTCTCCCAGGTTTTCTGATCAATCAGTTTTTTCACCGCGACATAATTCATCGGTTTTTAACCAGTTTCAACAACAACAAAGTATGTTATCACCAATTAACACAAATTTCTCACCAAAGAATACTCCATTTTCGGTTCAATCAATGTCTCCAAGAAGCGTCGACCCGATTTCACCCATGAGTTCTCGGGTTTCTATGTTGGCCCGTGAGAATCAACAACAGTTTAGGAGTTTGAGTTCACGGGAACTCGGGTCAAGATCATTTGGTGTTACGGGTTCGGGTCAAGGTGTTGACCCGTGGTCAAAATGGGGCTCGGGTAATGAAAAAGCTGATTGGGGGGTTAATGTTGAATCTGATGAATTTGGTAAGATTAGAAGATCATCTTCTTTTGAAAATGGCGGGAACAATGCGGAAGAACCAGATTTGTCATGGGTTCAATCTCTTGTTAAAGAAACACCACCGGAAAAAATGGCGGTTCGTGGCGGCTCCAGTGGTGGCGGGTCGTTTGGTGAAGGCGGTAGTGGTGGCGGTGAAAGATCAAGTTTGCAGATTGAACAAATGGATCAATCTGCATGGATTGAGCAAATGCAGCTTGAAAAACATCTTGTTGCTCAACAAAATTGAAATTATGGAGGTAAATAACAAAGATTTTGATTTTTGGGGGTGAAATTTGGCAAAAAGAAGGATGAAGAATCAAGATTCTCTCCAGTTATTTCTAATTTAATTATTATAATACGAGCGGAAATTAGAAAATTTAGATCAAGATAATCTTAAATTAGAAAATTTTCTAAAAAAAGAATTACAAATATTAATTTTTAATTATTAATGTTTATTGACAGTAAATTTACCTCCTTTCTCTTGTTTTTGAGAGATGCAAGGTGTGTGTAATCATGTCTAGTGCAGATCTCATAGTGTTTTGGTGAGGTTGTTGATGATGATGATAACTGATGTAGCAATGATTTGGATTATTATTATTATTATTATTATTATTCTGTTCAATTATTATATTATATTAATTACATTTTGCGTATGATTTAGTTTTCTTGTATGAGAATTTGTTCCAAATTACATGTTTTTGTGATCGTCTTTTCTTCAATGTTGAAGAATAATTTTTGAGTTTACGTAAAAACCGAAAATCCAACACATTCGGTTACTTGAAATTGATATCAAACATGTTTACTTATTTATGCAAAAATTGAATCTATTAACATAATAGTGACTTGCTGGTGATATAGGCATGACTTTTTAGTTATGTGGTCATGATATAATTACTTATTGTTATATTATTTTTGGACGGCTATAATTACTGTTAATTGACGATGATGGTATGTTTACAAAGTTTGTATATTTAAACTTTTAAAGTAGTCAGAATATATATTACAAGTTTTATTAGCCGTGAATTTCAAGAGAAAAAGTTACCGTCTAAGATCATAAACGATCATTAACTAATACTCATTTGAGGATTGAAGATAAAACTTGGAAGAGTAAAATAACACATCGTTAAATTATCACCTCAAAACACTATATTTCGTTATCTTTGTTAGAAACTCATGTTTCACATGAGCTGAATAAATCTTAACATGTAGTAAAGAGCAATTTTAAAAAAATTTAAAAAAATATCAATTATTGATGGAACAATCAATATAAAGTAAGGGGTTCCGAAATTTAGTCGTATAATCTTAGTATTTTACTTTTATTAAAGCATTTACTCTAATTACCTATTGTGTCAATACTTAATGCACAAATACAGTTCTATTCCAAACACCCTTTTTATCATGGCTACAATTATTTTTATGTTTGCAGATGGGATCATGATAAAATTAGTGGGTTATTGACCTCAAGAAAAAAGAACATGCGATGTGAGTTTTTCAAATCTCTAAAGTTAGATTTGGGATGGTGAGTTGTGGATTATGTGGATGGGGAACCTGCCATTTGTTATGATTCTATTCTATGACACAAAGTTTCCATCTTTTTATATTATTTCTATTTTTTAATATATTTTTAAAATAAATATATGTGGAGATGAGTATGAGATGCTTAGTTGATAAACCTTTTTATTATTGCCTAGGAATAATGAATCTTGATACTTTACAAGAGATGAGATTAGATGAGATGAGGCCTTGGGCAAATGCCCAATTTATATTCTTTAAAATAGTTAGTTATGCTTTTCACATATGTTTAATATTATTAGACTATGCGTAGTGGTCGAAGCTTTTAAGAGGCTTTGAGTATGACGCGTTAGTGACACACAGGAGAGAGAAGGGGTGATGGAAATGGGTGTAATGGTTGGGGCTTTGAAGGGGCTTTAAGTATGACGCGTTAATGATTGATTTTTTTTTAATTTTCTTTTTATTTATATTATTATTAAAAGTAAAAAACATTTAT
>WOUH02000001.1:2868782-2889991 GCA_009936405.2 Stevia rebaudiana
TTTTTTTTTTGTGGCCCCCCCCCCCCCCCCCCAAACGTTCGAAATTTTAATCTCCACGATGTGCCTCCACCCACGTGAAACCCAATTACGCCCACTCACGGGCACCGAAGGTGGTGTTTGGGGCGTGGCTTAAGCTACTCAAGCCCCACTCATCCCCACACCGCATAGTCTTATGAGTAACGTCTTAAACTCGACCTTGCATCATTTGTTATAATTTAATTACTTTATGCACATACACAAATACATGTGTATATATAACATATCGTAAAATAATTGAGGTGAGGTACTTAGAACTTCATAAAATAAACATGTCTTGGTTCAAATCTTAAATGCGACATAATGGGGTTCTTTGTTGGGTCATGCACTTTTCCAACATGGGCGAGTCAAGAAATGTAGAGTCAAAATTTGTATGATGTCTGACATTCAGTCTTAGAAAGACTTATTCGGGTATTATTGATTGTTTCAAACGTTATTCAAGAAAAAATTATTATTAATTTTAAAGTAATCATATATAAATAGTTTATTATGTATACTTGCTTTTAACGATTGCATCTTTATCCATATTTCAAAGAAATCAAGAGAAGATACAGTGCATGGGTCCATGTTCATTAATGTAAAATATCAAATCGGATGTATTGAGAAATTGCATATGTGTTTAATAAGTAACGGATATTTGAATATTGTATACTCACATTCACAAAAGTGATAAGACACTAAATAAAGCTCCTTGATAATGTGATATGATAATATTTTATAATACACTATAGATTTTCTTTCTCTTCCGTGGATATCATTAAATTTGTTATAGCAATAACGTGATTTGTTGCCTGTCACTCCCATTGATCCTTCACCCTCTTCATTTTACTAGTTAATGTTCGTACTTACTACATTAAAGGAAGATAAATGATAAACCGCATTGACACGCTTGTGTTCATTGGTTTAATAACTAAATCTAAATGAAACACAAACTAGGTGCGGGTTGGATTCAAATGGCAAACCTAGAAGATGTTAAAGTGTTGTTTCCTTTGAGATTATAGCTAGATTTGAGTTCTGTAGGAGACAAAAATAACCCAATTCCTACAGTGATGAATATGAGCCGCGAATACGTTTGAAAGAGAGGGGTGCCTTCGGAAACTCGGACACAGGTGGTGCATGGCTGTCATCAGCTCGTGCCGTAAGGTGTTGGGTTAAGTCCTGCAACGAGCGCGCGCAACCTCGTGTTTAGTTGCCAAAGAAATGTTGCTAATAATTAAAATGTACATATACATTTTATAACTTTTTTCTACTAAATGTTTGGTTCATTTATTGCATTACTTACAACCCATAAAAGTTAAATCACAATTTTCTACTTTCGAACATGGACCTCAATGTGGCTCCATCTCCTCCATGCGTGTTGGTCCTCTACCTAATAATAAGGGAATTCTCAACGACCGTATATTGAACAAAAATAAAGAACCAAATATTAGTAAACTTTTAAACCGGGGAAGATGAAGATGAACGTCGAAGAACGTTGGCGGTGATGGTGAAATATTAAGAGCGAAATTTAAATCCAGATAATCGAAGATCAAACGAAATCCATAAGGCTAAATCCCAACAATCAATTGAAACCATATGATCAAACATGAAAGAAAGATGAATAAACTATAAAAAAAAACATTATTTGTACTCGGTGTTATCAAACATGTATAGTCAATAAACATCAAAGTAATACCATATGAAAACTTTACCAAATTTAAATATAGTCTCATTCAGATTATATTATTGGTACAATAAACGATTGCACTCAAAATTAATATTCTATCATTTCTTATTATGGTAAGAGAGCAAAAGTTAATTAATGCTAGTTATATTATAGGAATATATCATTCTAAACAATAAATAATTCCATAAACTTGATTCGTTGATATAAGAACTCGTTAAGGTGCTGATGCCCTTTTAACCTGTTGACATTTGGTGTTTATTTAAACTAAAGTGGTATAGGTTAATGAACAATATGTGAACTTTAAGAGTGGTGGAGTTTAGAACGCTTGTGTTTCTCATTAAATAAATGAACATGTTGTTGTTTGTTATATTAGTTTTCAGGTTTGCTTCGGACGTCAACTGTGCCTAATAAATAAATTATTAAGTTTGTTCGGTGCAAAACGAGTATTTGTTTCTTTCTTTTTTAGTTATTTGTGTTTTGGGCTTTCGGTTACAACCTAGAGCCCATTAATAGAGTTATCAAAAAAATGACTCAAAAACAAGTATGGGCTTGATTTTAAAAATAGTCCATCAGTCCTTGGGCCCAGGTGGGTTGGTGGCCTAGTGTAATAGTGTAATCGGATTTACAAGAAACCGGTCAGAATCTATATAATAATAACAATTAAACTATAATTATTATTATTATTTTATTGTTATTATTAAATAAAACAATAATGATAATACGACCATTTCCTAGAAACAATAAGTCAAAACCCAAATCAAATCCTTGATTCATAAAACCTTGGACCCTGAATTATAAATACACACACAATTCCTGTGTACCTTTTTAAGTGTAATGTGTCACACATTGAAGGTAGTCTGATGTGATTTGAGAATTAATATCTTACTAAAAGCGCATAAAAGAGATCAAAACAATTTAAATCCTGCTCTTGCTTTTGTTTTTGCTTAAATTTCAACTGGATTCGGTCTTGCTCTTCTTATTTATATAAACTATATATGTGTGTATTCTAATCCCGAATCAACAAATCACAAACACAAATACACAAAATCTGGAACAAGTTCTCCAATATTATTAATACTAATAAATATAACTCAAAAGCTAAATGAATACTTAACCCTAGTCACTAGCTCGATTAAGGTTATATACACAACCAAACTACATACATCGGATTACAATTAGAGTTATACAATTGACTAAATAGATAAATAACACTAACTAATTTATTCAATTATAAACATTCAAACATTATATAAACTTAAACATCCAAACTATTAATTAAATACTAAAATAAAGATCATCCTTTCGAAATGCATATTCTTTTACTTAGAATTCGTTTGTATTTGTTTGTGCTACCCTTATCTATTGTAAGAACGTTAGTTCAATCTATTTGTCCACTAACTCGATACAAAACAAAAAGTTTTAAATTCAATTCTTGTAAAAATAACAAGAAAAATGTTTTAATACAATTCAATATATTATTTTCATACATCTGAGGTCTCACAAGTTTGATTTCAACATAACATGGATGCGTCAACCAAGTTTCATATTTTTCAAGAGAATATAGATTTATAATACAAATTAAGATGATTAAGAAAAAAAAGCTGTAAAGAAACATAAAATTTTGAAATAGTCTGGCGGCCTTTGTAGACAACTTTTTTATAACTTAGGATAAAAAAATAGCGTATTTAGTTTTATTGTGTTTGAGACACCGAGTATATATCCACAATCCCTTTTGTTTAACTTGCTTTATCGTTTTACTAGACCGAGAGCCAATGCAATGACCAGTCTGCAACTTTTTTTTTTGTCCCTTTCATAAATTATAATTATATAAAGTTGGATATGTTCGGCCCTTTATCTTATAGCATGCTACTCATACCCAACCGTTTTATGTAAAATGTAGTGATAATGAAAAATTAATCTTTTGGGTATCTCTATTTTGGGGGTTATAACATGAAATCATGAATTGAGAATATATATTTAAATTTTATGTTAGGTATATATATAAGACTCTTTGGTGTGCCCCGGTGAGTGCCCCACCCTTGATTCAACCGGGCGTTATTTGCCAAGCCGAGATTGCAGCCACGGTGTGAATGTATTTCATTATTTTTTTTATTTTTTTTAATTTTCCAACCAATCACCATATTTCTCATTACCCTCATATCAATCACTAAACACAACATCAACATCCTAATTTTTATCTACTTAATCAGTTAATCCCCACTCACCTGGTCATTTCCATTCTTTCACTCATCCATGTTAGTCATTCTCTCTCTCCTGCGTGGCACACCCACTCAAGTCATATATAGTCTAATTAGGTTTTAAAATATGGGAATATATGTGATTTATCTTTAAAGAGGTCGTGGTGTTATAAACACCTAATTCCTCTTGAGATATAGCATCGGTTTCAAATCATAATGCCATTGTTTTCGTAACATATCTCTTGAAAAACATTTGTCAAACATAAGCTGCGATCAATCATCCAACGAGACATGCGTAGTAACGTAACGACTCTAAAACTTTTAACTATGCTTTTAAAAATTAGTTTTGCTATCGAAAAACGGCACAACTTGTTACATGACTACATATATATTTGTTTTGAAAATAATGACATAAATTAATAAATAATATCTAAATAATTGGTGTATATGATTTATGGGTATGGTTATAGTAAGGAGGATTGTTAGGGTAGGAAGGGTAAGGAGCCATCCTATCCATCGGAGTTTTTTATCAACGGACAGAAAAAACGCGGTGACATTTTTTAATTATTCGAAACTTTGAAATGACGTTAAGGGAAACATCATCACAATCGTATAACACAATGACAATCATATAACACAATGACATTCGTATAACACAATGACAATCGTATAACACAATAACAATCGTAAAACACAAACCAGGACACAAAAACCTACAAAACGTACACATCGTATAACACAATGATGCATATCAAAAACACAATGATGCATTTCAAAAACACAACGATGTATATCAAAAACACAACGATGTATATCAAAAACACAACGATGCATTAGGTACAGTTCACTTTAAAAAAAATTATTTTTTTTTAAACTTAAAAAAATTTTTTATTTTTTCTGGGCGTTAATTTAAAAAAAATTGATTTTTTTCTAAATCTTAAAAAAAAACTTTTTGAATTTTATTTTTATTTTTGCGAGCCGGACACAATTACCAATGTACCCTTCCTTCAAAAATCTCTTCCTGCCACGTGTCATTACCAAAGCCCTCCTTATTGTACCCAACCCTATATATATATATACTTTTTTGAAGACACTCACTTATCCAGCCTATTTGACTTATATTTCTAAACGTTTACTAGAGTTGATATGAGAACATAAAAGATTAATTTATTAATGCCTTAATGGCCTACACTCTTATATTGAACGAGTGGTCTTCAATAAGGTTTTTACTTAACATTTGGATATGTTGGTAACCTTTATATATGGTTTATGTTTCAAAGTTATTCATTGTCGATCCAACTTTTAATGTCGATCCGGTCTGATGGGTCCAAACAAGTGACTTGTAAAGCGTCTGGTTTGATGTTTGAACCAGTTATGAAAACATTGATTATAAGTAAATATGTACGGGTTATGTTCTAGTGAAACCACTTTTACCAAACTTTCCAGTATTGTTAGTGTCTAGCTAATTAAATAATGTTGTATTAATGGTGTGAGATGTGGCTTATTTATGATGCTTTTTACAAAATATATATAGATGTGTGTTTCTTCGTTTTGTTTTGTCTCCTCTTATCATGCCGGTGAACCTCACGCAGTCACGCTTTGTAAAAAACATAACTTATACATTCTGCCTATTGATGCACTAATTATACCTTTTCAAATGCGGAAGGAAACAACGTTTTTTTTATTTGAACAACATAAGATCTCGCGTGCTAGCCACCGGAAACCGGGCGATGTAGCCAATGTCGATTCTTCGACCTCCGTGAGACGTACCCCCCAGATAAGTGGGAACCAAATGGAATCTATAAACCCTCTTTTATCCTCAGGTTTGAACCGGTGACCTCAAGGTTTCTCAATGTAGAAAATTGGAAGTTCAATTATGTTTGTTACACTTACCTAGGCGGTTTGGAAAACAGACTATTTATTATTCATTTAATTGGAAATTAGATATAAGGTAGATGACTAGTTGTAGCTACTAGAAATGAAAATTTAATTCTTGATGGGAACCACTTGACAATAAAACTTTTCAAGTTGTAAATCAAGGCCGAAACCATTACATTAACTACAATTAGTGTTTGTAACACTTTTTTTTTTGTCTATTATTCCGGTTTTTTAAAAATCTCAATTCATAAAAACTAATATCCTTCCTATTCATAAACCATCCAGCGATTTCTAAGACTTCGTGTACCATGTGTAATTATTGAATATTGTTGTAAAAGCGGCCTATGCACTTGCCAGACGTCTCAATTTTGGCCTAGATGGGTGTCTAGGCGGTAAGCGGGTACAAACATCAAAATTGGTCATACTTCGGTCAAAATCAAATAAAATTTGCTAAAATTCATTAAAATTGGTCAAAACCTTTGAACATATATATATATATATATAAATATAATTTTGTAAAATTAAATATAAAATTTCAATCCGCCTAATATCGATTAATACGTAGACAGTACCTCACAATCTGACTAGCGTCTAGCTCATTATACAACCTTGGTATTAAATATAAGCCTATATGTATAAACGAAAATCATAGATTGACGATAAATAATATTTTGAATGAGATCGGAACTTTTTCGGTACCGAAATACAAGAAAGTGGGTACCGGTACCGGATCTATCGGTACGGTACCCGTGTGAGGCCAATATTCAATATAAAAATAGTCAAGAAATTTGTTATTGACACCGCACGTACCGATTTACACGGTGTCGTCCCACTTATTACCAATTTACACAGGTTTCCTTGTGTTTCCTCACTTTTTCACAATTTACACGGTGTCGTCTCTCACTTTTCCCACTTTCTCATTTCCCCCTTTTATTCTTCTTTTCTTCTTCGATGAGATCCGGTGAGTACTCCCCCCTTTTTCCCACCCAGAAAGTGAGGAGGTGGTGTTCCCATTCCACCCCATCTGGCCTCATTCATTTCCCCGGACCACTCGGCGTGGCCTAAACTTGAGTACCTTCCCTTGTTTATTAACATGTATATGTATTAATTAATCAGTCTTATAATGAATACGTCCATACTCCATACATAGGATTAGGATCTTATAGGGAGACTTTACGCATATCCATATGCTTAAACCTATCAAAATAAATTAATCTTTGAAACATATCACAAAATAAATCCACTAACTATTTAGGGTTTGGTGAGATAAACTTAAGAAACGATAACCAAAACAAAGTATCGTTAGTTAAAAGACTCAAAGCACACTGGCACGAGTTAATTGACCGACCATAAGTCAAAAAGCAAATTTAGTTATAACATATTCAAAAACTGTAACACTGGAGTTTTATGTTGCCAAAGTTTTATTACATTTTATAAAAAGTATTATAGTGTGTCGGTATGCTTGCTAATAGTTATTGCATATCCTATTAACCTTTGTATCAGCATTTCAACACAATATACATAGGGATGTGTATCATGTGAACCAGCTTTTATCGTGTGAATCAAATAATTAAATATGAATCACATGTGTTATTTAATCATTAACACATGTGTGGCTAATATTAAACCTAAATATTATGTGTTATTAAAATATTCTGTTTTAATATCAGCCACGCATGTATTAATAATTAAATAACACATGTGGTCAAGATTTAGTTAATTGGTTCACACTCTAGGTGGTGGTTCACATAATACACACCCCCTATATATATATTCAAATTTGTGAAAACAACATGATATTCTTATAGAGGATACATGATGCTTTCTATGTGATATATACAACGATTACATATATGGTTGTAAATGAACCGAACGAACATAAACGAGTCTTTGTTTCTGTTCGTTCATTAAACATTCAACTTGTTCACGAACATTAACCGAACGAGAATTCTTGTTCACATTTGTTTATTAAAGATTATATGTGTTAACGAACGCAAACGGACATATGCAATTTTAAAATAATAATAATAACATTCTTAATCTCGAACAAAAAACATATTATTCACCTTAAATAAATATAAAATTAAACATTTTATACAGTAATCATAAACATAAAAACTTTTGGCCAACTTGAAATGACAATTATAAACATAAAAGGTAAGATAATAAACCATATATTAAAATTTTAAAGATATAAACACATTTAATTAATAACATAAACAAACGAATGTAAACAAACATCTTACCGAACGTAAACAGGCACCTTACTTAACCTTCACGAACACAAACGAACTTACCAAGTTCGTGAACTGTTCATCGAACGTTTACTTTTTTTATAGCCTTAGTTACACAACTGAGTCTTGTCTCGGTGTTTGATTCTTTTTCTATGTACTATATATAAGTACTATGTATGTAGTTCTCGCATAGTAGATTTATTGTTCAAGTTATGAAAACAAACACACCCTATATAAGACTTTTATTAGGAGAGATTTTTATACTAACACACATTTAAACTACTAATGAGTGTTGTAAAAATATTATATCGATTGATCCGTTGTCGTGTTTATGTACGAATTTACCTTATTTACATTCTCCATTGTTTGTCATATGACTAATTTGTCGAGGGTGGAGAGCCTCTGGGAGAGCACGTTAACTTTTATAATTCTTTTAGGTTAACTTTGTAGAATAATAACTAAGTTTAAAAGTGTTTCAATTAAGTGACTTAAATTTAAAGATGTTTTAATTAAGTCATTCAATTTTCATGTTTTATTTAATTTATGAGTTTTACCATAATTTTTGTTGCTTAATTCTTTTTGTTTCAACAAAACATATTGATAATTATAATAAACAAAAGAATCATGTAAATTTATTGCGAAGAACATAACTTTTCTTATGATAATTTGATATAATCGATCCAAACTCATAATTTCTCATTCACGTTTACTCGTTGGATTTCCTCTCTCTCTCTCTCTCTCACTCTTCCTCTCTCTCTCTCTCACACACACAAACACACAGTTTCACACACTCAGAGGTTCAGTCCGGTGCCGTCTTCCATGGCTATCGCAGTAGCAGCTGTTATCGTCCCTATTGGCGTCTTGTTCTTCGTATCTGGTCTCATCGTCAATCTGATTCAGGTTTACTTTTGCACAATTTCAATTCATTCATCTACTTTCAAATCATTTATCCCAATCTCACTGCAGATTTGCACAATTATGCACCGTTAACTCTTTAAATCATTACTCCAATGTTCGATTACAACTAATTTGCTTAACGTTTTGCTAGATTAACTACTTATGATTGATTTGTTACTTAGATTCACCAATTTGAACTTCACTTTGTTCTACAGGCGATTATATTTGTGACTATACGGCCGTTTTCGAAGAGTTTGTTTAGAAGGATTAACAGATTGGTAGCCGAACTGTTGTGGCTGGAGCTTGTGTGGATCGTTGATTGGTGGGCAGGAGTTCAGGTGATGTTGATTTTGTTTAAGTTTAAAAAAATTGAAATCGCATGTTAAATTCGTGCTTGTGTTTTTGGATTAGAAATGAAATAGGGTTTGTTTTTATGTGTCCTGCTTTTGTTGATTTGAGGTTTTACTGTAAATGTTTCACATAATGCTGATGATATTTGGAAGTTTGGGGATGATTAAGCACTGGATTCAACACATGGATTCTGTGATTGAGGATGTATGTGTTTGATGATGGGTTCAAAATTACAAGTTTAACCTTAGGATTAAGCAATAACAAGCAATCTTCAACTGCTTATTATATTTTCCTCTAAAATAAGCTGATCTTTATAAACACTTTTCTTTATGTAAACATGCAAAAGTGTTTATTTCCTTTTAAGAAAACACAATAAGCAAATTAACATAAACACTTTTCTATATGCAAATTCACAAAAGTACACAATAAGCAGATAAGCTGGTTAACTAAACAATCATTAGTTATCGCGCGTGTTAAAATGAAGCAATTCTTTTTGTATATATATATGTTAGATCAACATTAATATCCAGTTGGCTACCTGCAAATTTCCCATTTGGTTGACTTACACATGTCTAATTTTGGTTAAATATATTTATTTCTATACTATTTTCTTAAAACACATGCCCACTTTTTGTAGCATTTACCTTAGATTTACCAAATATTTATCTTAAAGTCATTATTTTATATGTGTATTCGGTCTATTTCTGATAATTTTTAAATAGTTGTTGCTTTTGTTTGTATAGCTGTTATATTAGGAAGTAAAGAATCAGTTCCCACTTCTGCTAATCAATAAATAACTATTATTTTAATATATCAAACAAATACAAGTCAAAAGAACCGTTACACCTGTTGTTTCTGCTTATATTTTGTTCCCATGTACGTTCTTTTTCACCTTTAGTATATCAAGTACTTCTCGTGAGTCATGAACAAAATATATATAAAATATTATGCTTGTAAATTTTGTTAAGATTTATGAGGTCATATTGCTGCAGGTTAACATGTACACCGACCCTGAGACTCTCAAGATGATGGGTAAGTTGCATACTGAGTTTATAATTTTTAGTTTTGTTAGTAAAAAAATATTATTTTTTTCACAAATAATTTTACTTGCTTTATTATTATTTTTTTCTCAGGTAAAGAACATGCTCTTGTGATAGCTAATCATAAAAGTGACATTGATTGGCTGATTGGATGGGTGTTTGCTCAGGTGATTATTCGATATACCCGCGATTAATGTGTTGATATATATTCAGTCAATTTCATACATATATATATATATATATATTTTGATATCATATCTACCGTTTCAAAGCACAAAAAAGGATCAACTTTCTGTTTTTGGAAAAAATAAAATCAGTTACTTGTTGTAACAGTATTTTTTTACTAAAGAAAACATGCCAGTTACTTGTTTTTAGAAAATTCACTATCTTAATGTTGTAGTCTGATTTGTTTATTCAGTGAAACAGTGTGTAAGTTACTGATTACGTTTTATTCAATATAGGTTCTTGGATAATTAATAATTGTAGTGTTTTGATAGGGTATATATGATATGAAATTTAGGAGGATATATATGAAATTTTAACATTAGGATATGTATATAAAATTAATTTATATTAAGCTTGCAATTTCATTTGATTCTCATTGCTCACTAATATTCATTTAATCTTCCTGAAACAGAGATCAGGTTGTCTTGGTAGCACATTGGCTGTCATGAAGAAATCATCAAAATTTCTTCCCGTAAGTGTTTGGATAAATGAAATTGTAATATATATACGTGATATTCACATTTTTTAATAAAGCATACAGTCTGTTTATTAATGTTTGGATTTGTTTAATCTTTACTTGTGTAAAAATACACTTGAATTTTATTACTTTTAAAATAATGTTACAACTTACAAAGATAAAATTATCGAATGCACACAGGTCATTGGTTGGTCAATGTGGTTTTCTGAGTATCTTTTCCTTGAGAGAAGTTGGGCTAAAGATGAAAGCACCCTAAAGGTATCATCATACTTATTTGAGTTAATTACATATCTGGTCCCTGCGGTTTGTGGCAACTAACAAGTTTGGTACTAAGGGTTTAAAGTAACAGGTTTCGGCTTTATGCCTTCTGTTTTGTAACAAGTTTGGGTATCAAGGCCAATTCATGTTAACTTTTCCGTTAAATTAGAATGCAATTATCAAACAACCCTTAGACTTTGACTATTCAAAAAGTCAAAGGGTATGCTGTTTGTTTCACTTTAAATTAACTGAGACTAGCATTAATACTTAAACTCGCTATAAAGTTGAAAGCATAAAATCCGAACCTATCACTTTAAACCCTTAGTACCCAAACCTGCTATTTTTAAATGACCAAAATACCCTTTGAGTATGATTTTTCAAAAAGTCAAAGTGTATTATGGTCTTTTTATCTTAATTTAACGGAAAAGCTACATAAGTAAATCTTAATACTCAAACTCGTTACAAAATTGATACATAAAATCCCGAATATGTTACTTCAAACACCTAGTACGCAAACCTGTTATTTTTCGCAAACCACAAGGACTATTTATGTAAATAAATGTATTTATTTATAACTTTAGGTTATTTAGTGTGTGCGTGTGTTTACGCACTTTGACTATGTGTATTGCAGTCAGGTCTTCGACGCCTAAAAGATTACCCTCAACCATTTTGGTTGGCTCTTTTTGTTGAAGGGACCCGCTTCACTCAAGCAAAACTTTTAGCAGCCCAAGAATACGCATCTTCAATGGGATTACCCGTTCCTAGAAACGTCTTAATTCCCCGAACCAAGGTACAAAATAATCAAATTATGTTGTCATATATCAAAATTTCCTTTTAAATATTATTAATCAACACATTGTTTAAAATAGTTTCAAGGTTAAACTGGTAAATTTATGTTATCACCAATTGTACATGGAAATAAGTAGTTATTATTCAGTTGTTGTATTTATTAATATTTTATTTTATTTTATTAGGGATTTGTTACTTCAGTGAGTGAAATGAGATCATTTGCGCCGGCAATCTATGATATGACGGTTGCAATTCCCAAAGATTCAACGCCGCCAACAATGTTGAGGCTCTTTAAAGGACAGTCTTCTGTGGTAAACTTTATACCATTTTAAATTATTACTGAAATTTAATGTGTATATGATTACAAAATCTATGTTATTACAATCGTATTCCAATTTTTTTAAATAAACGCGGTTGTATTAAAAGAGAAGTTTGGGGAACTTTTGACCATTTGACCCGTATCTGCGTGCAGATTCATGTCAAAGTTAAACGCCATTTAATGAAGGATCTGCCAGAATCAGATGAAGCTGTTGCACAATGGTGTAAAGATATTTTTATTGCCAAGGTACATCTTTTTGTACTTTTTTATTAAATATTAATCTTCACTATGTTCTATATATATTTTGTAATTTGTGTTCTACAGGATGATTTATTAGACAAACATAAAGAATTGAACGCGTTTCCTGATTCAGAACTCGTTGACATCGGCCGACCATTGAAGTCTCTTGTGGTAAGAAAATGAAAAACAGAAGATGTACCAATAAAGTAATAAGTTAATAATCCAATTATTTAGTAAAGTAATTTTGTAAGTTTAACGCTTTCGAAATTGCATGTTGGGTGTTTGATTTAGTTATTCATTTAATTTTATATCTGGAATTAAAAAAATATTACACAACCAACACATACAACTTGTAGAGGTGCACAAAAGGGTTATTTGGTCAAAAACCAGTTAGCCGGTGATGAAGGCAAAATAGATGCACCGGATAACTGGTAAAAAACTGACTTTACTCATAATAGAAGGATCATTTAAGTAGTGAAAAACCAACATTTTAAAATAGATGGACCGGTTAACTGATTAACCGGTCCATCTTTTATAAAATGTCGGTTAACTGGTAAATTTGCGAACCAGTTAACCGGTTCATCTATTATAATATGTTGATTTTTTACCAGTTAACCAGTCCATCTTTATTAAAGAAATGGGTTTTTTACCGGCTAATCGGTTTGGGTTTTGGGGTTTTAAAACCGGTGTATTCATCACCGGTTAACAGTTTTGTGCATCAATACAAGTATGTAGTGATACCTGGGTTGAGTGTATTATAGTAATTTACATTCTCACATGTTTTTTATGCAATAGGTGGTTGTACTTTGGGCATGTCTGCTTGTACTCGGGACTTACAAATTCCTGCAATGGTCAAATCTTTTATCCTCTTGGAAAGGTCTCACATTCACTGCAATTGGGTTGGGTATTGTAACCATTTTAATGCAAATCTTGATTCAGTTTTCTCAATCTGAACGTTCTACACCTGCAAAAGTGGCCCCCACAAGGTCTACCAATGGTGGTGTACAACAAAAACAGCATTGAGTACAACTTTGTTCTTGATTTATGTGTGTAGTAAATGACAGACCCGTATGAATGTCATGTGGATTTATATTGTTAATTATTAGCTTCAGTTAAGAATTATTTGTAATTCTGGACTGGTTTAGTGGTTTTGTACTTTTCTGGCTCATTTTGGTAATATGTAGCTGAGACTATTTTCTGATACAATCATTCGGGTCATGTTTGGTAAAACCCATGAACACAATTAGCTAAACGGGTCATTTTCAAGGTCACAGTATAAATGGGTTTTATCAATTTCGTTTCAAGTTCACAGTATTTTGGGTCATCCTTCCATGTTTTTGAGTTGCCTGTTTATATTTATATTTTTTTTATAAAATTGTTTTTGTAGTATAACTTGTAGTATTGGGGTATTATATGCTAAAATTTAAAAGAGAGAAAAATAGCATAGTTTTATAGTTTAGTAGAAGAACCGAAAGGTAATATGCCACCAAAATAGTAAAGCAAAATGTTTGGTGGGCATAGTACTCTGGATTCTTCTTGCACAATACATGTTTCGAGAAAAACACATGCGTATGTTTATCCCAAAAACTGCCATAACATCTAAATACAAGATATATACAAAAACAATTTAAGAAGCTTTAAATATGATTTCTACTCTTTGCTTTGATGATATTACAACTTACAAGTAGCAACTCCACTAGCCTATTTTTCTTGACATCATCCGCATGAGAGTTTTTTATTTTTTTCTTTATTTTTTTTTTATAAAGGATAGCTCGCAAAATATTCTTATGGTAAATTCGAAACCTTAGCTTATTTTATATGCAAAAATAAATAAAGTTAAAGGACTCATGATCTTCTCAACCCATAAATTATCATGTTAATTTTGACTTTTGCATTCATGACACGATTTACGGGTTCAAGTTCGTTGTCTCACGTCTTGTGCCTCCTAACGGTGACGATGATAATGTTTATTTATGATTGAGAGAATGCAATATTCATGACGTAACAAAACATTTAAACATAGTATAGGTTGTTTGGCGAGAAGTTTTATATTGATTAGTCTCCTCAAATAACAAATTGGGCTTCTTTGGTGACAAGTTCTAAATATAATATGGGTTTGGCGATGAGTTTTATATTGATTAAATTCCTCAAATAACAAAATTGGGCTTGTTTGGTGACAAGTTCTAAACATAATATGGGGTGTTTGGCGATATGTTTAATATTGATTAGGCTACTCCAATAACAAAATTGGGCAAGAATAAAAACGCCGTTGCCGGGGATCGAACCCGGGTCACCCGCGTGACAGGCGGGAATACTTACCACTATACTACAACGACTTAGTTGTTTTTGTAACAACTAGAAAACCTCAAAACAATCGTTTAAAAAGTGTTGTAGTACCTATCAACGGTTGAACACTTGCACACACTTTGCAAATGCAACGTACACTCATAAATAAAGGATTACTCACGTAGTCACGTTGGTAAAAATTCAACCCACAATTATGATAAATAAGCTTACATCTCGCTTAAGAATAAGAAGAGGCTGAAATAAAAACACAAATTACATCCCACACTTATTCTGTAAATCGATAAATGGTTATATACATCATGAAATGGTGCTTCCAGATGATCTATCGTTTGGTGAAACAATGATACCACCTAATGGCCAATAGTAGTAAGGTCGTAAGGGGCTGTTTGGTAGTCTCGTAATGATTTATAATATCTTAATAGTTAAGAGGTAACAATACACATGATTTTTAACTTTATAATGTCTATATTAAATATATAGCATTAGATTTATTAAATTCGTGTAATACACTAGATTTAACTTAGTTTCATAATATAATGAAGTCAGGTTGAGAGTTTGAGTCTTATATTAGTAAGAGTAAATTAGAATGCAGTTAACAAAACTTTCGATTATCCTTTTTAATGGCCCTAATCTAATGATATTCTACTCGACTAGATACACTCCTCACCTCAAGTGACACTAGAACCAATACCTTCTGAATTAGAGACATATACATTTATCATGGCGCTCTAAAGTCGTGGTTAATTGTAAAATCCATTTTATCATTTGCCAATACACATACATATTATTAGAATATTTAGCTACACAATGGAAATGAATCAACTCAAATACACAGTAGATAAAAAGTAATTAAAAAGAGAAAAAAAAACATCAAATAATTATTTATATTACACAGACAAGAAATTAACTTTTCAATATGACAGCAATCGAAGACAGAAGCAACGAAGCTGCGATCATTACGCCGGAAGCAGACAAAGAGAAAGCCGCTCCGGCGTCCGGAGACGGTGCCGGACCTTGTGCCGCCACGGTGGACGCCGTCAAGAGTGCGACGGCAACGACTGCATTTATGGAAGCCTTCTTCACCATGCTAACTTGCGCCATTTCTGCTTACACGATCCGATCGACCGGAGGGAGTTTAAGGTGATCGGAGTTACTTAAATTGTTTTCCGGTGACCGGAGAAACTGTGCGGAAGAGAGGGTTTATTTATAAGGGAAATTTTAGGGTCCACGAAAGAGGATTACAACTCGATTTGTGTTTGCAATTAGCTGTTCACCAAATTTGGACATGATATTCCACCTAACATGCACATGATATTTGCAATCATTCAAGATGCATTTCAACATTTTTTGAACTGAGAAATGATTTGTTTCCATGTTCACACAAAGTTAATGAGATTTTATTATGTAATTAAATTGATTAAACAATATTTTTTTAGATGAAATTGGGTTATAACTTATAAGAAGAGAAATTATATTGTGAGATATGATATTTGTTTAATTTATACTTGGGTTAGCGGTTAATACTTTTCTAGGATCAGTTTCTTAAATAAAATGTGGCTTGAAGCTCTACTAATAATAGTTAAAATCATCTCATAGTCTCCTATATCTAATTCTTTTAATAAAAAAGTCGTATTTGGGTTAACAAATCTAACATGTTTGAGTAAATGTATCATGTACAAGTTTTACATAAATTGATCAGCTTGACTCCTCATCTCTTTAGATAATATTAAAACATACATCCCTTATAAGTTTATGGAATGGTTCATTATAAAATCATATTAAGACTATGCGTAACTGGTGGAGTGTGAGTGATGACGCGTTCAATGACATGTTGGTGTCACGTAGGAGAGAGAATGTCATAACCTGAATGAAGTGGTATATTTTAATTGGTTGATAAATTAAAAAAAAATCATCAAACCATCCCCCACGTCCGTGCTGCCCATCACGCCTCACCCTGTAATGGTGTTGCAGGCGTGATGCCAATGCCATATCACCATCACGCCCCCACCACCTCCTCACTGATGGTCTAATATAGAAATATTCAAGAATCAATCAAGATGGTTAACAATTTTTTTGTCCAAGATTCTAACATAAGTATAAACATACATAATTTTGATGTGAATATAATGAAATTATTAAATGTAACATACATAATTGTTATGTGAATATATTCAAATTTTATATGTTAATTTATATGTATTTATACATTATAAAAAACCAAACATGTGTAGGTTGACCATAATTCCTTAATTTACACATGTGTACGATGAACATCAACTAATTAGAGAGAATCTATATCTTTTGTAATTAGACAGTTTTACTTTTTTCTAAAATTTTCAAATTTTCTACAGTGGTTAACTCACACACTTTAATTTTAATCTACAAAGTTTGCCTACCAACACTTAAACGCTCTACAACTTGGGAATAAACACTAGTCCAACACAACTTGATAAAGATACGTCATAGGCTCGTTGGTATACATTTTTCATTTAGCTTTAGTAACCAAATTGTAATATTAGTAAGGTTTTCGTGTAAAAGTTGCTAAATCAAGTAGATACTTATATAACTTGTAAACTATGAATTTAGGTGTTCAAGTCCCATTGAGACAAGTGATTTTATATAAAACATGACACAAGCACATATAACTCATCCTTTTGCACGATTCCAACAATAGCTTTGAGTTCGGAATTATTCTTACAAATGAATTTGATCGATGGGGCTCCGAGTTCACTTAAGGAGAGAAAAGAGAAAAAATGAAAAAAAAAAAAAAAAGAAAAAAAAAGGATGGAAAGTTTCATTTCAATTCCTTTCAAATCGAAAGGAAAAGAAACTTAAACAATTTTGTTTAGTTTTCCTTCTCTTTCCTTTCTTTCCCTCCTTAAGTGTAACTCGGGAACACGACATATTTTATTTTTCTTTCTTTTCCTTCGTTAAATGAAACTCGGTAAACACAAACGATTTTTCATTTCCTTCAATTTCCTTTCCTTTCTCTACTTAACTAGTAAACACAGTTAAAATGAATCAATCATATATTCAGCCGAATTGATTTGTTTCCACACAAAAAAAGGAATAAAATTAATTCAATCATACAAATATACGACACCAAAAAAAAAACATAAAGAAATACAACATTCATTAAAAAGTTGAAATGGAAAACGAAATTAATTTCTGAAGAGTGCGACGAAGGAGAGAAGCAGAGAAGTTCCGATCATGACACCGGAAGCAGGAAGAGAGAACGCCGCTCCGGCGTCAGGAGACGGTGCCGGAGCTTGTGCCGACACGGCGGATGCGGCCGATAAAGCGACGGCGACGACGGTAATCATGGAAGCTTTCTTCACAATGCTAACTTGTGCCATCGTAATTGATTTTTTTTTAATTTATTTTGAGAATGGAAGTTACGAAATAGTTGATTTATAAGGGGAAAATAAAGGAGAGTGACAGCTTGATTTTTGGTGCGATTGGTTGTTTATTGAAAATTTCACATGGCTTCCAGTGAATTATTTAACTTTCCAACTCGCAACCTTTCTTTTTTTTATAAATAATTGTGATTGGTAGGTTGTAACAACCGAATCAAGTACAACGAATCAGTCCAAAAATTATTTATACTTACTTTAAATAGTTACACGGTCCTGTGTTAATGAAGGTTTATGGTTTTTGTTTAAAGTTTTAAGAAATTATATTTTTAGTCGCAACGATTTACTTGAATGAAATAGATTTGGTTGTTAAGTGAATGAACGTTAAATTTGGACATATTAAAAGATAGGTGAATGTTTGCTTTCTAGAGGTTAAAGAAAGGTGTTGGGAGGTAGAGACAAAGTATGAGAATGATCTTCAATTAGGACCAAGACTTTAATTTAAATTACCATCGGGTATCTATTGAGAATGATCTTCAACTATGACGATGATCAAAAGTGAAACCAACGACCCACATCCGTCTGTATCTATAAGAATGGATTATTAGTAATAGTAAATTAAAAACTTTGTTCTAGAAACATATATATGTTGCTACAATATCGATATGTAAATATCATTTATTTAAATTCACTCTAAAATATCTCAAATTAGGTGTGTTGAATGGTAAAAATATATTAACTCTTTTGAGACGTGCCCAAAAATCATAATCACAATCACAAGCCCAAAAATCTTAATCACAAAACTTGATGTTGATCTAGATGTTTTGATCCACTCTTGTATTAACAAATCTTGACATGTAATTACAACCTTAGTGACCAAGCAACCCTAATGACTATTAATCTATTATTAAGCAACTAAATCAACCAAAATAAACTTTACCAGTCAAACAAAAAGCTAAATAAAACCCTAAAATAATTAACAAATTCACTTGCACACCAATTTTCACTCTTCTCATGTGACCCAACAAGATTAAGTCCGATTAAGTCAAACAGTCAAACCTTAGGGGATGTTACTACTTACTAATAGGGAATGTCGTGCAACATGCACAATTTTATCATGGTGTAAGATTAAGTGTGTGTATATAGTTGTACGCGCTATAATTCCTCCATAAAATGTCGAAGATTTAAATATCGTTTTAGTTCACAATTTTTTATATTTAATGTTTTCTTCACACGTTATAAACATGTAATCGAATAAATGACGGTGACAAAGTAATTAAAGAAATACTTAAAGCTTTAAAAATGAAAACACAAACTCAACCAGATGTATAATAATATGATAATATCAGACATAACCTAGAAAGTAGAAATAGCTCATCATGCAATATCCGAGCAAAAAACGAATAAATTCAATACATTCGCAAACCAATATTCATACCACTAATAATTTAATATCAATAGATCTAAATCCAAATTAAACTATGCATTCCCTCATTCACATAGATAATCAGCAGAAATCAAATCAATTCCTGAACAGAGCGATGAATGAGAGAATCAGAGACGATCCGATCATGACACCAGACGACGGCAAAGAGAACGCCGCTCCGGCGTCAGGAGACGGTGCCGGAGCCGATGCAAGCTCCTGACCGGCGACGGTAACGGCGGAGATCGCAACGGCAACGACGGAGAGTACAGAAGCCTTCTTCACAATGCTAACTTGCGCCATTTCTGCTAGATTAACGAGATTACAAAAAAGTGAGATGAAATTGATTGTCGTAAATTAGGCTTCTGATGGAGAAAGGGGAATGTGAAGTGGGTGTATTTATAATATGTATGTAAAAGAAACGATATATTGCCGTTCAAAAGTAAAAAATAAAAATAGAAAATTGCAATACCAGTCCCTGTGGTTTGCATGATATTGCAGATTACATCTCTTTTTAATTTTTTGCATATGACATTCTGCGGTTTTTATATTGTGACAACTTGAGTCCGTCCATCAATTTTTTTCTGTTAATTCAGAGGTACACAAGCGACTGTTTGGTTGCTGAGCTATTAAGAGGTCTGACCGATTAAGAGGTAGCATCTGATCACAAAGCATGTTTTTGTATCTTACTCATTTAAGAGGTTGTCTGAACCATTAAGAGAACTAGAGAAGTAGCAAACAGTCATTGCATCTTGGTGATTTAGAGGTAGACTATTAATATAATCATTAAAATGTTACCAAACATCTCCTAAGACTTTTTACTGAAATACAAGTTATTGCTGCATGATATAAGTTTTTACTGCATGACACAAGTTATTGATGCTTGGTACAAGTTATTACTCCATGGTAAAAGTTATTGATGCTATAATAACTTGTAATCCTGTTAAAAAGACTAAAATACCACTGAATTTAACAGAAATAAATTAATGAAGTTAGCCATATGAACTGAGTTTGCAACAAAATTAAACCCACATAAAGCGATTGCTAAAAGTTACAAAATTTTGTAACGTTCATGCAAATAATTAGGACTATTTTTGCAATTTACTCAGAATAAAAGGTGGAAGGAAGTATTAAAGTGACAGCGTGATTTGCGCTGTAAATGCGGTCACCGAACCTTTTATTTATAGAAAAGGAGAAGGTTGAATGCGGATCTTTTGAGATCGACGGCTGATAATGGTGATGAGTTGTAACGTGATTTGACTATCTAACGATCGATTGGTAAAATGAAATAATCTTTTGACACGTTGTATTTCTTCACCGCTTTGTGTATGTCGTGTCTTCTTAGCGGACATTTATTTTTCAAAGCTTTAAATTCGCTTTAACGACATTCTACCTTCCAACTTTTACTAAGGCCCTGTTTGTTTACATCTGAATGGGGTTTGAATGGCCTCAGGTCTGAATCGTTCAGATTCAGACCGTTTGGTGGGATGTAAAAATCAACATCTGAATCGGCCTCC
>WOUH02000001.1:2890091-2901667 GCA_009936405.2 Stevia rebaudiana
AAACTTAGCATTTTAATAAAATTTTTAGGACTATTGGATTATAAATTTTTTTAGGGAATTAGAGGTCTCATAATATTTGGTAAGGGGTCTCAAAATTTTCATTTAGCGGTCTCCCGGTATATAAAACGATTTTTTTTTTCTTTTTACACTTCGGGCGAAAAATTGAGCTGTCTCCCGGGAGACCCCTCGACCCTGTGTAGAACCGCCCCTGTCATCAATGGTAACCTGGTAACCTGATAATTACATAGTATTAGAACAACTACTGAAACTTCAGTGACTTTAATGAAACAAAAAAATTTGAGTGACTTAATTGAAACAGATGTCAAACTTCGTTACATTTCTACAAAGTGGCCCCTAGTTTAAATTAGTAAAATATGTGTTTTTATTTTAATCTGTAAAAAAAATCAATGGTTGAAGAGAGTACCATTAAAGCAGTGTTGTAAAAATCGGCCTAGGCGGCCTACAGGCGCCTCGATTTTGACCTAGGAGGTTGTCTAGGCGCTAGGCGGGTTTAGGCGGACCTAGGCGGATCTAGGCGGCCAGAAATCGGTCAAAATCCCAAAAATCGGTAAAAATTGGTTAAAAAAGTCAAAATTGGTCAAATTTTGGTCAAAGTTGATCAAATTTTGGGTAAAATCAATCAAAATTGGCCAAAATCTATTAAAATTGAGCAAAATCTTCTAAGTATTTATAAAAATATAACTATTTTTATATATTTCATATAAATTTTGGATATATATATATTAATATCTATATATAATTTTAAAAAATTACATATAAAATTCCAATCCGCTTAGTTTTGATTAATCCCAACTAATCCCGATTAGTTTCACAAAGGTCCGGTGTTTTAGTTTTTTTTTTTTTTTTTTTTGTCCCCCCTTATAGTTTAAAGAATTAGAAAAATAGGATTTAAGTTTTACTTGTTTCAATATAATATTAGAATTTGAATCGTTTTTATAAAAACTTAGCATTTTAATAAAATTTTTAGAACTATTGGGTTATAATATTTTTTAGGAAATTAGAGGTCTCCTAATATTCGGTTAGGGGTCTCAAAATTTTCATTTAATGGTCTCCCGGTATATAAAACGAATATATATATTTTTTTTTTCACTTCGGGCGAAAAATTGAGCCGTCTCCCGGGAGACCCCTCGGCCCAATGTAGAACCGCCCCTGGTTGCTACTTGAGTCCGTCTAGTAATTCCATCCATTTCTTCTGCTATCCAGGGGCGTTTAAAACTGTACTGAACCATTAAAATGTCTGATTAACTAAAAAGTAATTTTTGAATCATTGGATTTGACCAGCTAGAGGTTGTCGGGACAATTAAGAGGTGTAATAAACACTCATTTTCTCTTAACGATTCAAATGCAGTCTCTCAAAGAAATCAAAAAAAGGTTAACAAACAGCTCCTAAAACTTTTTAACTGGAGTAGAAGCTATGTACTACATGATACAAGTTAGTTCTGCATGACACAAGTAATTGATGCTTGATACAAGTTATTACCACATGATACAAGTTATTGATGCTATAATAACTTGTACTCCTGCTAAAAGGACTAAAATACCATTGAACTTAAATCAAAAGATAAAAAAGTAAATGAAGTTAGTCACTAAGTCAAATGACCGAGTTTGCAACAAAGTTAAACACACATAGTGGGCAATGCTAAAAGTTATAAAATTTGTGAATTCATGCAAATAACTGGGCCTATTTTTGCAATTTACTTAAAATAAAAGGTGGAAGGAAATATTAAAGTGACAGCGTGATTTGCGCTGTAAATGCGGTCACCGAACCTTTTATTTATAGAAAAGGAGAAGATTGAATGCGGATCTTTTGAGATCGACGGCTGATAATGGTGATGAGTTGTAACGTGATTTGACTATCTAACGATCGGCTGGTAAAATGAAATAATCTTTTGACACGTTGTATTTCTTCACCGCTTTGCGTATGTCGTGTCTTCTTTAGCGGACATTTATTTTTCAAAGCTTTAAATTCGCTTTAACGACATTCTACCTTCTAACTTTTACCAACTTCAATACTTTTATTCCCATTTTGTGGTTAGTTTTTTATACAAAAGTTAGGAAACATGATAAAATCGAATATAAGTTTTTTAAGGTGGAGATTTTTATTTATCAAAACTATCAAGAAGGAAAGAAGTTAGATTTGAAAACAGAAAAATTAATCATTTTTACTATATAATTTTAGAAAATTGCATCACCAAGACTAACTGGTGGATGATCCTTGACAGTAGAGGTGTTTAACCTGGGTTTTTTTAAGAAATGATTTGGGGTAGGTTCGTAAATGGTGCTACTTGGTCTCCCCACTTTCACCATTTGGATATATCACACGGTCTAACACGTCGGCTCGTAAACAAATTAAATACTTAACGGACGTTTGACATCAAGTTAATTTAAGTTATTATTTAATAAATGAATAAACATGAACAAAAAAGTTATTCATTTAATTAAATAAAGAGACATGAACACATGTCTCATTCATTCATGAGTGTTCCTTCTATTTTATGTTCAATTATGTCTAGTCATTTGCGTACGTTTATTCACAAGTTGCTAGTAGTAATAATTGACTCATTCTACATCAACTCAGTTAAAGTTTAAAATCAAACCCAGGTTATTCGACTAAACAAGGTATCAACTTAACTTCATAACTTTTGACTCTCTACATTAGTAATCGATTTATAGTATTTAGACTTTAGTTTAGACATTGATAATTACTCCTTAACATATTTGATAATGTGAAGATTATGACTTTTGACCTTCAACTTAATTAGATATCATATACTTTTAACTAGTGTTAGGTTATGTTTGTTTGTGTACATTCATTCTCCTAAAGAATGTACACGAACCAAAAAATCAATTCAAGTGTTTTACGTATCCATTTGCTCGGTTAAACTTAAACAACAAACATATAACAATTCCGATTCTTGTTGACAACTTATTGTTTGGTTAAATTAAGGGCCCAATAAAATGCGAAATATAAAATATTGTTACATTACCATAAGTCCATAAAACGAACAAGAAGATGAACACTGTAACCATGTTTCTTAAACAACACCCATATTACTACAAATCCACAACAACAATCAAACACCCCAAAAACAAAAGGTAAATTGAAGCTATTTACATCAGAAAAGTCAACCCCCACAAAAGTCAAAGGACTACCTAATCAAACCATCTTGTAAACACAACTTCTTCCCCAATTATCTTTGTTTCCACAATCCAATAACCATTAATAGATACACACAACTCTCTATAAACTATCCAAAAACTCACAAACGATTGATAGATTTCAAGATCCACCAGCGAATTTTTGCGCGCCGATGAGGCTTTTCGTTAACCAAATGGCGGTTTCTCGTGAAGAAACCGTTTCTTCACCAAACGGTTTTAAAACAGCAGCAAGTTCTTCAAGTTTCTCTTGTTTTAACAACCTTGCACATAACTCAAGTAAAGACTCTAAGGCATCGGCTCTTTGTTGAGTTGGGTTTAACCATTCTGTCTTGCAGTTGGGTTCACCTGATGAACCGTTGACTGTGGTTTCCAATGGCCCGTTGACCGGTGAACCCTTTTCAGTTTCTTGGTCAATGGGTTCGACAAATTTGGGCTCAACGGTTCTTGCTTGCTCTGTATCGACCTCACAAATGACCATTTGTGTTGATACATTTTCATCAAAAGATTCGCCTTTTTCGCTTAAAACCTCCACAAGATCATCATTTTTGTCGTTTCCAATAATACCCTTTTCAATTTTCACAAAAAGATCAAGACTTGATTCTTCTTGTTCTCCATTAGAAAGATCAAACGAGCTTGACTTTGTGCTAACTTTTTGCACTAAAGAATCCGAATTTTCCGGTTCGTCTCCGTTACAAACCGTAGTCTCGCAACTCGTGTCCCCGCTTTCATTAAAATAACTCGTGGGGTCCACCCTCTTGGTCTCAGTTTCTTCTTCCACAATGGCGAATATCGGGTTGTTATGTAAACTTCTGACAGGCATGTCACCGTTACCGTTCTCTACATGATTTGTTACTTGTACCTTCGGCTTTAAAATTTGTACGTCTCTCTCGCGCGTGTCTTTCGCATCGTTTAGTTTCATGGGTGAATTTTTTTTAATACTTTTATCATTCGGGCTGCTCGGGGGTTTCACAGGTAGAAAAACGGAAGACGGGTTGTGACATTTAAGGAGATATGGTTGTAAATGTGGATGTCTTAAAAGTTCTGCAGCCTATTTATTTTAAACATAATAAAGTTAAATAAATATATAAAAACAAAAGAAATTTGTACTATGATGTATGACTTTTGACTTACAGTTGGTCTATGTTCTGGACTCTTTCTTAACATTGTTTTTATGATCTGTTTTCTGAAACATTAACGGGAAAATGTTGGTGTTATTTATAATAATTGAGAGGGTTTATTAATTTTTGATGAGAAAATACTTACAAAGTTGAAGAATAAACAATGGGGAGAGGAGAAATGGTGGATCTGTTTATCTTGTTGATGAGTCCTGACATATCCTGTGGGATCCAAGAAGTAAAATCACAAAATTACCCTTCAAAAGGTATAAGTAAAGGATCTTGAAAGCTTATGGTGAAGGGCAAATAGGTAACTTTGACTTGGAAACTTTCTAAAAAAGGATAACATTGCACTTTTCATTTTTAATGTATGTAAAATCAGAAAATTTATAATAACTAAAGCAAAGATAATTTTATTAAAAAAATGAAGATGACTACTGAAATGCTGTTTTGTGATCTCATTTAACACACTAATTCCTTTTTCCACAAATTAATATTATGGCTGAAAATCTTCTGGGTCAACCCAAGCCCACTTTGACTTGCCACCCAACCATTTTTCAACCTCTTTTGCAAATGAAGTAAATAAGTTGGTAAAAATGTCAACCATTTTGGAACTAATTAGCATAAACAAAATTTAATATAACTTACAGGAGCTCGAAATGGTTGTTGATGCGCACAAATCTCGAACATGCAACAACCTAAGATGATTGAAAGAGCAAAATTTAAGGTTATTAAATTAAAAAAAAATCTTGTAAAAATGTAATGTTATTAATGTGAACATGGTGTTCTTACCAAGGGACCAAATATCTGATTTATAACCGTAAGGAATATCTGCAAGTAGTTCAGGACACATGTAGTTTGGAGTTCCAACAACCTATAAATTTAATAACCATAAAAAGATTATAATTTGAAAACTGTAATGAGAGTTGACTTTAGTTTCGGGTCAAAACTGTCAGATTTGTTGACCCACTAACACTTTTTTGTCCATTTTCAATAAAACGGTTGGCAGGGTTGTATGCATTAAAAATAGACGTTTGGTGAATTTCGACCTGTTTGACCCGTTATCATTTATGATATAATATTTGGTATACCATGTTTAAAATAAAAACACAATTCATGGTCAAACCAACCCACCTCTAGCGGTGAAGGTCAAACATATATAAGTTTAAAGGAATTAAAGCGATATTAAGTTGTAAAAGTTATATGTTTCACATGACATGTAGTCAAAATAAAATTTACAAGCAATAAAGTAATATTATAACTTATAATAAGTTTATTACCGAAGAAGCAAGATCTTCTGAGTTGAGTAGTTTCGCGAGTCCAAAGTCACCTGTTCACACCAAATTTAAAAAAAAAAAAATACTAAATAAAACCAATAGAATTTAAAATAAAAATAATTATGAGAGTATATTGCATTTTTACCGAGACGGATGTCGTTTTCTTTGGTGAGGAATATGTTGGAGCACTGGAATTGAAGAAAATGTTTCATAAATACGAGGATGTGAAAGGATTCTATATCAAATGAAATATTTGGAAAATAGATATATAATGGAAGCATTTGATTTTTGGTCAAATATCTAAAATGCAGTACGGTAATAACGAATCTAGTGAGCTAGAATCAAATTATTATTATTTTTTTTATGATTATAAATCATGCAAAGAACTACCTTCAAATCCCTATGAAGGACACGATTAGTATGCAAATAATCCAATGCCAATAATAGTTGTGTCAGCCATTTGCAGAGTTTCTACAAAGATAAATAAAACAATAAATAAGCTACCTATAACCGACAAATATAAAAACAAACAAGAAATATGAAGCTTTTATATATTTACCTCCTCTGGGAAATATGCTCCTCTAGCCTTACGTATAAGCTCCGCCCTAATCAATCAAAATTTTAATTTTGTTTTTGGAAGCTTTTAAAGTTAAATTACAAGTTTTTCTATCATTATCAATAGAATCAAATTACTAATAGTGATATGGGTCCACAAGATTTATCTAAACATGTAATTTATATTAGAATTTCATAACTTTTAACAGTCGAATAAATCGCATGGGACAAAATGAGTGCTTTTGGATGCTAAAACTACATGTTTTCATAATAAACATTTTACATATTTCCACTACTTTGGTTTTGTTTGAGGAGTCTTAATTTATTTGAAAAAGTCAATATAAAAATTCTTAAGTTATGTACTATTAGTCAAAAGGTGGCAATTTCAAAGTGCAAAGAAAATACTTACATGTCTCCACCTTCACAATAACCTGTCACTATGCATATACCCACCTACAAAACAAAATAAACATAAGTTTTATTATTATTATTTTTATTATTATGCGTATACCCACCATTCACAAATGATTGTTCTAAAGTCTAAAACCAAAGTTTTCGTATAAATCATACATAATCTCCATCTTTTTGCATATGCAAAATTATTGTCTTTAATCTCTTGTACGTATACGGAATTTAATGTAAAAAATAAATTTAAAAATTATTATATTACCTTATCTACCCAAGCATCTTTGTACTCCACAACATATGGATGATTAAGTCGGGAAATCAAATCCATCTACAATAAGAATATATAAAAGTTTTGTTAGTTTCAAGCAAGAAAAGTTTTTTTATGCAACAATTACATTTCAAACTAATTCCAAAATGTTTCATACTTTTCAAGTCTAACAATTTTTTACAAAACTGATTGCATTTATGATTTATTGGTTCTCATTTGTCTCTCATATTATATGAGATGTATAAGATAGTTTGATTTGATATATGCCTACCAACAGTATTCAAATTCCACATTAACATAAATTTCCTTAAATGAAAAGAGACAATAATGTTATTATAATCTACTAATCTAGCACCTTGTTTTAGCTAAATTTAAGTAAAGATCCAGATTTCAGTCTACTTAAGATAACTAATTGTTCGACCACTAAAGTCAAAATGTATTTCTAGCAGGTTTTTATTTAGCGAAAGAAAATGGTGTTGACTTTTATGTACAATAACAAAACAAGTCAACTATCAATCTATTTTCTAATTTCTCTGATGACAAACGAATCTAAGAGTGGTTTTTTCTATATTTCTGCATATGCATTTAAGGGTATTATTATTATTTATTTGTGTAAAATGGATCTTCAATATTCAACCGGAATCACGTTAATCTTTATAAAATACATATTTGACTTCATTTTGTCAAATCCAAATCTTACAATAAAAAGAGGTAGTCATTAATTTACATGAACCACAAAAGAAATACCTCTTGATGTGCTGTCTTCTTAAACTTCTCTGTTTGCTTGTTTAATCTGATCTTCTTCATGACATACCTATAATAAAATCACACATGTTTTGCAATTTAAATACTAAAAAAATAGTCAATATAGCTTAACTTAAATGATAATCACCCACCTAATCAATTAAACACCCTTTTTGTAAATTTGAAATAAATCAAATTATGGAATTCATCGTTAAAAAGAAAAAGGAAACGAAAAAGAAAAACAGAAAAAAAATAATTTGAAATTTTAGTTTTCAAGAATTGCATACATGTGAATTCCATTGCCAAAACTGAACTTTACATTTAAAACCATAAAACCTAGAAATTGCAAGATTGATAGAATAAAATAAGAACACACAAATGAAAATAGAAATTGCATACTTCTTTTTTTCAATTTTATGGAGAACAAGAAAAGCAGCCCCAAAAGCACCTCTACCAATCTGCTCAATAATTTCATAATCTTCCATCTTTGACTTTGAGTCAACAGTTTCAGCTTCCATTTGCGACCTGTTCTTTCAACTCTGAAAAAAATTCCAAAAAGACTCGATCTTCAGCCTAAAATGTCAAATTAATTCAACAAATTAACTAAATCATTTGCAAAATGAAGAGGTTTTACCTCAACCACCACAAACTTGTCTAATTTGCCCAAAACTTTGAGAATTTATGGCTTCAAATTAATGGGTTTTCCGAAATATTTAAAGTTGTTGTCTCAATATTTTAAAGAAAACCTAAAAACTAGAACTTGACATAAAAAGATATGAAATTTTCGAACAATGATGGCATCAAGCTTCAAGAATGTGAGTAAGAAACAGAAAAAAGATGAGTGTGAGGTACAAAGAGGCCCCAAACACTCAATTAAAGTTGATTTTTGAGTTGTTTATACTAAAAATAGGTGGAAAAACAATATTCAAGTAAAGCAACTTCAACACCAGATAATCTTTACACATAAACACGCACACACATACGCAGATGAAGATATACAAACTCAAGTAAAGGGCATAACAACATATATAAAATAATTATGATTAAACAAAAGGTGTGTGTTTTTTTCTTGTTTATTTGTATATTTTTTGTGGGATCAAAGAAAGGGGTAGTTAAGTCACCAAACAGGAGAGAGAAATGAATAAAAAAAATATATATGAAATATAAAAAAATAAATGAAAAATAAATGAGTTTGCTTGCATTTACAGAGTGAAGAGGGGGAGAGGTGTAGAGCATTCATACCAAAAGAATTTTTTTTCTTTGAAGACTGGCCTACGGTTATCATGTCAACATCTTCACCTGCAGAATCTCTACTCTTTTAATACATGTATTTATAGTTATATTCCACATTTATTATTACTTGTTATTATTACTCTTATAAACGAGTTGAACTGTTTGATAAAAAGCGAATGAAATGTTGAGTAAATTACTAAATTAAAAACTTTGAGTGAATTAATTGTAACAGTTAACAAACTTGATTACATTTATATGGTATTTTTCTGACAAAAAATGAGTCAAGTGTAGTAAATTGTTTGATGAGAAGTTTGTTTATGTTTCTAAACTTTACAAACGGATAAGTATAAGATAACTTTTGTTTGTTTAAATAAATGAACACTAAGAAAGACGTGTCCTTTTATTCATGCTATTGGTAAATATTAGTCCCCTAGATACTAGGGTAGTTGATATCGAAAGCCGGTGATGGTTTCTTATATTATCAACTACTGTATTACCCATATTTAATAAAAAAATATTTAAGAAGTTACATGTTAAAATATTATACGAAAGTTATGAAAGATTAATTGTGAGGAGCAAGAAAAATAAATCTTAACTTTATAAAATCACGACACGTGACCTCAAACAACTAACACGAACCTATAGATGAAAAATAAGATTGATTTATATGTGTGTCTATATATTTAAAGTTCAACCTTTAACATTGTAATATTTACAAATTGTAAATCAATTTTGTTTTTTAATTAATTTATAAATGGTTCTATTTTCAATTGTTAAAATGAAATGTTAATAAATAAATGTTACAAATTTAATATGAGAGAGAGAAGGAAAAAAAATAGAGACAACCACAAAGTGACATGAGTCCCTTGTATTTTTTTTTTATTATATGGTATATTTATAGATATAGATATAAATATATACTCATTTTTATTAAGATAACTAGGTTATTGACCCGTGTATTACACGGACCAAATAAAAGATACAATATAATATAATCCACTTCTATTTTCTAATTTAATTTCTGAAAAAGACTTTTGCTTCTTTACCCACAACGTTAGAATACACAGATAATTTCACTATTCATGTAAATTTGGTAATTCACATGTACACCCCTTACTACTAAAATTACATATTACGTTAGAAAATAACTAATTACCGTTACTATTTACAAATATCTAGATGCTTATTTCTTACAAATTGATGCCACACATCATATCTTCTTTCTTACAAGATTAAAATTTAAATATTTAAATGAGATGATTACCATACAATTAGACGATAATCTTTAAACACGTTAATAAGAAGCATAAAATATAACAAAGAAAATTAAAGATTAATAGTGGAGCAACTATATTTTGTTTATTAGGATAATTACTTAAAAATGAGTCATTTGAAATGATGATAGTATTTACACTTTAAATTGGAAAAAATAACTCTGATTGACAAAATTAATTTTAACCTGTAATTTCATTCAAATCCCCAATCCCCATAATATATTTTAAGATCTTAGTTTGAGTTAAAAAATTACAAAGGCGTCCCATTGTAGCCGTTTATGCACACGTGGGTGATGTTAAGGAGGTCGTGATCATGGAATTAACAATCAATCCAATCTTTACTTGATAATACTTTAGTACTAGAAAATTTTAAAAACTTTTGCTTTAAGGAAGCTATATATATTTTTATATATGATGAGTGTAACATCTTTACTGAATCTTAATTTGATGGTAAACTAAACATATATTAAATTCGTAAAACGTGTCTGGTCTCAAATACTAATAACATGATTTGATGTTATACTTGTAGTTTTTTTTTTAAAAACAACGAAATTGTTATTAATCGTGTTATACTTGTAGATGAGTGATCAACTTCATACTTCAATGTATTTAGAGAAATTGGTACCTAGACAGTCAATGACAACAATATGGAGGCAGCGACGATGGTGAGAGCATTAAGTGTGGTGACAATAGTGGTGGGTGATGATCGTAGAGAAAGTTATTATAATTTCTCACATTATTTAACCTATCTCTTGAATTCATATTTCAGGCCCGACAACTTTGCATATCACACGAGTAAGGAATAATATTCAAATTTTCAATCCATTAAATTTAACAAGTCAAAGTCCCTATAATATATTTACACAAAATCACAAATTGGAATACACAAAAGTTTTTGAAATTTTATATGTGGCCTCTGTCAAAACACATTTGGATCGCGAATGATCTAACATGTTGAATGCAAAGCTATAATCTTTAACACATCCCGCATTAGTTGATCGTAGAGATTTAAGCTATAACGTCTATAATCTCATCAGTTTAGGTCTATCACGCCCTCTCAGGCAACCCTGTAGATAGAAGATTTCCTATCTCACTTCCCATACAACCATATATTTCTCATTTCATCTCGTTTGACGCTTATATATTATAAACTTTAGCGTGTACATAAATATGTGTACACGCATATTATATGATCACACATCTGTCATAGTATATTTAAAAAAAAAAAACACAATACTTAGGAAATGTTGTTACCGGTCTAAGCTCCATTTATTTTTGAATGGCAAACACACGCGCAATCTAAACTACATCTAAATTAACACCAAACCTGCCTTAAGCAAGATTTGAACCCTCACAACCTCTAGTTTAGAGGTGAGTGTAACACCCCGACCGATGGCGGAATCATCGGGATGCACGAGAAAGGACATTAAACATCAGTTCAAAGTACATGGCATTTAATTAAAGTTGCATAAGTAGTTTAATAGCATTATTAAATGTTGTACTAAAGAAAAAGAACAATATC
>WOUH02000001.1:2931723-2953904 GCA_009936405.2 Stevia rebaudiana
AGTTTCTGGTTGTCTGAGCGAATCGAGCGAAGCTTGAAACTTACCGTACCTTGGCGGGGTAATCTCCGGAGGTTGAAGCTACCGTGATGATTGCAGCCATGGCGGTTTGTTCCTCTTCGTTCTGATTGCTTACAGATCTGAGCCTCTATCAATTTTTCTTCTTTTTGTTTATTTTCTTTTGATTTTCTACCGTTCGTCCTTAGATTTGAGGTTTTGTTACGGGAAATGAGGCTCCAGCGAGAGAGATCTAGGTTTCCTGGATGAAAGTTGCCGATCTCTTGTCATTTAATCAACTGATTGAATGCGAGCCGATGATTTCATCTCCCGATGTTCTTCATTTTAAGAGGCCTTAACGATGTAAATTGTTTTAGCTATATCAGAATTAGGGTTCTTGAGGATTGTAAAAGTGGGTTAAAACAAAATACACACGAGCTGTTTCAATGAGAGAGAAAGGAGAAAGTTTGACTTTAGTCCTTGGTTTTTTTGATTTGTTTAGTTTTGGTCTTTTATTTCTTTTTGTTTGTTTCTATTTTAAATTCGTTTTTAACCTTGATTAATTGACAAAAATAGTCCCTCTCGTTTAAAAAAAACAAAACACCACCTCATGTGCATGTCACGTGACTAAACTAACAGAAAAAGTTAACGAAAGTTAGCATAAAGGACAAAGCGCGCAATTTATTAAAACAAAAAGGATGATTCTCGTTAATTTTAAAAATAAAGGACAAGTACTGAGAAATGGGGCAAACATAAAGGACGATTTGTGCAATTTACTCTTTTTATTAATTACTAAACAAATGTAGAAACCGTAATTAAGGCAACAGAATGATGTGCAAACTACAAACACATTTTTCACTTGAAAAGAGTATCCTGAGGTTACAATGATAGATATGAACTTAATCACTTCTGAACCTTGATGTTTGTTAAATTACTTTTTGGAACTCATAATAGTGCAAGACTTTGGTAAATTACCTAACCTAGTACATTAAATTTAGATTTCAAAGTCCTATCCTGAAAAGAAATTAATAAATTGTGTACCAAATCAATAGAAAATGCAACAAATAAGAATAAACTTTTAGCTTTATAACTTAAATATTCTGTTATGCAACTCTTGGCCTTTCGAGCAACTTTTTTTCTACTTCTGAATGCTACAAATGCAAAACTCCTAATTCAAATAGTGTCTCTGTTTCTCACCAACCTAACCGCAACAAACGAAAAAGGCAACACATGAGGTAAAGATCGATCATGATCATGGATGACACTTACGCAAAACCAACAGTGACAAATTCGATAAATATAGATGGCGTCATCAGTAATAGACTTTTGTAACTTTAACAAAGAACAAATAACAAATAATATAGATGGTGGGTGATATATTTGGAGGTTACCTGTCACCCTAGAAACTTGGTTATCTTCCCTATATAAATAAAGTATGCCATCCATCCATGAATTAATAACTCATGAAAGTTTGAAACAGATACTAAATTGAAAGATAAACATATGAAGTCATGAATCAATTTCTTTCATAAAGATAGATTATATATTAAAATCCAACACAGCATGCCCAAATCATGTTTACCGCATCGAAACTACTTTAATCTCCTTACATGTAAAATTTCTCATCAAAATTCAAACCAACAGTAAAGTTAAGAGTGAATGTATTCAATTTATAGTCAGATATATACTCACCAACAGCACCCCACCACAGCAGAATCCAATCCCCCTGAAAAGAACAATTGAAGATAAACAAACTCAAAATGCACACACTGTAAATGTAAATCTCATGATGTAATCAATTCCAAAATCACTTAATTTTAAAATTGAACTATTCCCATAATCAATCAAAATAACATGAAAAAGAATTAGAGATGGAATTTGAAGAATGAATCACGGTTGTGGAATGTGCCGGTGATGGAAGAAGAAAGATTAAGATGGTGAGTATTCCAGAAATTAGAGGAATAAAGTTTGGAGGGATTACTAACCCGATTTGACTTTGGCGATTGAAGAGGAAATTGAAGGGATGCGACGGTGGGATAATGGTTTGTTGATTATTGAGTGAACGGAGACGATACGACGATTCGCGGTTTTCGTTTTTATGGAGACGACGAATGTAACGGAAGGGGATGGAAAAGTGACGGTAAACAAAGAATTCACTAGATAATTAATTACCAAATTAACAAAGTTTCATATTAATTAATATTAAAACACTAACCTCAGTCCCCATTTGCGGCCCCATTTCCCCCACCGTTGCCACCTCCTTTTCCACCACCACCGTTCCTGTTTCCGATATTAGTATTAAGGATGAATTTAGGGGCCAAACCCATGATTTTCAAAAACTTCTCAAACCAGGTGAGTTTTGTGGATTCTGGGTTCTTCTTTCCGGTTTCGCCAGGCTTTTCAGAGATCCACGGGATCTCTTCTTTCAATTCCTTCAGCGAGTAACCTTCAAATGTATAGATTAACCCGCTGAAGACTGAAATCGATTTTGTTTCAGCTTTCTCATTGATCAATACCTTAGTCTGACCCCCCGCCCCAGCCGCCGCGGCCACCCGACGGAGCAACAGCTTCTTCCGGTACCATCGTAAATTCGTAAGCCCCATTTCTTCCAAACAGCCCTAAATGTTGATCGATGGTGATGATTATGTGATGTGCTCCCTCTCTTCATGCTTTCTTTTAATTTGGAGTAAATTACATTTTAGTCCTTTATGTTTATATCATTTGTCATTGGTTGTCCTTTCCTTTTAAAACTGATGAAAAACATCATTTATGTTTAAAAATGATTGCACGTTTCATCACCAGCGATTCAACAAGATGAAGGAGAACACTAGCGCTAATGATGGTGTTGTAAGAGTGAATCAGATCGATCTCCAGAGTTTAGATGAACAGATTGAACTCCATCTTACCAGTGTATGGACTAATAGACTTTGGAAAACAACAAATCGGACACAGAACTCTCCACCGACGGTGCTGGCGCCGCACGGTTATCTACGGAGTTATCTTCAAATCGTCGTCTAAGTCCACCGGAGATAAGAGGCACGAGTAGGAGATCGATCTGGCTAACCTCACCGTCAAAAGTGTTCTTGCTTGTCGTACAATTCGACACCGTTCACCTTGGAATTTATGACGACATAGACGTCGTCTGTCAGTCTCCGGTTCTTAATTTTGGTGTCTTTCTAACTATATTAAATATTAAACAACAAAATCATAATTAGATAGTCAAATATTAAATATTATTCAAAGTATTTTAAACAAGAGCTAACATTAAAACATAAACACCATTCAGGGTTGGGTTGGAGTAGTAAATTAGGTCACGAAAAAAGCTCCTCTGGCTCTTAATCTTGATCAACCGCAGGAAAATGTACAGGTCGTTGTAGAGCCCATAACTCATAATCTTCAAAACCTCCAAATTCAAACTAACAAGAACCAAACAAAAGATAATTAGATTATGAATAATAAAAAACAACTAATTAATGAAACTCTTTGATAAATCAAACAACCTTGACAAAGCAGCCAATAGCAACATCTCCACGCGCAGGCATAGAGGCAAGATGTTTTTGAACAATTTTACGTGATTCAACAAGGCTATTACTAAAATGTTGTTCCAACAAAGGAAGCAAGCTTCTTAGCTCAGAGACTTCCATACCTTGCACATCAAGAAGTGGCAAAACCATAGCATTGTTTATCACTAACTTGATGACACATTCTTGACCCAAACATTGATCTAGTCATCTAAAACATAAAACACAAAAAATTAGGGATCCATTTAATTATATATATACAATTAGCTAGATTAATCATCATTATTGTTGTTGATGCTATCTTATATCTTTTTGCCTTTATTATTCAAATCGCTAGGATTAAATAACAATAATAATACATAAAAAGTTATACATAATCGATCTACTATTCCTCTCTTGGGTATTCAAACCCACGTATCTTTAAAAGGTTTCGATTTTGAGACTGGTTAATTTATTCTAGTTTTTACAACCAAGAACAGAATAAGCACAGATCGATCGCTTACCGTTGCCGATTGTCGACGTCTCAGAAGCTGAGCCACCGACCGGATTGCTGATGACGTCATCCGAACTCAAACAGAAAAACAAACCTAACCTGATCGAACCCTTCTCCAGCGACCAGAACAATCAGAAGATATAAATAGGGTTGGTCATGGTGGGTGCAAAGTAAAAGACATTAAATGGGCCTACGAATTTACTATAAACGAGTTACTTTATTGGGCCGGCCTACGCTTCACAGCCAAGTCCGATAACTCACCAAACGAATATTTTTTTAGTTTACCATGTCTAGATAAAAATTTATCCACATTTTTTAAATTTACCCTATCTTTTTCTTCATATATTATTACTATTTTTACTCACAAATTTCTAAATCGTTGTTCTTAGAAATCTAGATTTTATAGATTAGTTAAAGATAGACCTCTTGATGAACGAAGATGTAAAGTAGAGAAAATCGTCAAGTATTTAGAAATACGAATAACATCCTATTTTTAATAAAAAAAATTATATTTCTCTAGTTCTTTTTTATCCATATACTTTGTTTAATCCATCCTATCTTATGTAGTTTCTAAAGTTTTTGGACAAGTTTAAACACTATAAAAATATACATCAACCGGTTTTCTTCTGTTTCTTTGGTGTTGGAGTTGTGATTGGTTTTGTTTTTTGAGAATGGAAAATGAATTTAAGAAGTTAATATGCATAAGCTACTCACTAGCCTATGTTTGGCTCGATAAAGAAGTTTAATTGCCATTTGCAAATCATTGAAGAAATCATTAATAGAGTATTTTTTTTACTCCAAAGTGTTATTACACATCCACATTATTTGTTTGAAGTAAACATGACTTTCGATTTTGACAAACTTAGATACTACAAGGTGTGTAAGCTTGTGCAAACATAATATGTAGTTTCTTATTGTTTGTTTGATTGAGTTTTAATCATTCATTGTAATTTTACATGTTGTGTCTTTTACTTAATCAACCCTTTCATATCATGATTAAAATTAGACTCTAAAATTAAAATCCATTACTATGTGAAAAAACACTCTAGCATATTACACTTCTTGAACAATAAAAAATTATTTATAAAAATTTTATAACAAGAAAATCAATCTTTAATTTAATAAATCGCTGAAAACGTGACGATCAGTTTTTGCTATTTAAGTGAAGGGTTGTGTGCTTGTGGAAAAGTGGTAAGAAAAAAGTTAACAGCCAGAAAGAGAGGTTCAAATTTTGGCCAAACCATTATAAATTCCGTTAAAAAAATTTATTTATAACTATTTATGTGTTTTTTAGCAAAGTCTAATACTTAATTTAAGAATTGTGGCAACATTAGTTCAACAACAATCATTCATCCATCAATAACCATTAAAAAAGCCTCCATTTTGACCTCCTTCGAACCTGCCACATCTCACACACACCCTTTGAATCCTCTCACATATTCACTTCCCCAAACAACCCTAAGATCCAATTTCCCCAATTCCACCACCATGACAGACGGACCGGAACCACCGTCAACACCGTCGCAACCACCTCCGGTATACATACACCCACGGCGGGAGCCTTTCGAGCACGGCCTCATCCCTCTACAGAAACTCATATTCACCGATGGTGCACAAACCCTAAGCTCAATCCGTAACAAATTGCTGCAATTTCCGCCTACCGACAACCGGCAACATCGAGTTAACTCCGGTGTTGTATCGGAAACCTTACAGATCTCTCCTGAACACGCGCGCCTTGTTATTGATGCAATTGCGTCGGTTTTGTACTCTGATTCGGATCCGATTGTAACCGCGAAGGCTGATGAGGTTGATTCCGTTGGTGTTAATGTGTATGATCTGTTAATTTTTCTGTACATACAGTCGTATAAGCGATTGTTGCCTAGAGGACATAAGGATTCTGCTGCTGTTGCGGATGTTTGGCCTTCAACTTCGGCGTTTGATGGATTCTTATCGGCGCTTACGCCTTTACAGGTAATTTGATTGATTTTTTATGGTTGTATATTGAGTATACAATTGGAACTTTGATTGGGTGTATCTGGATGCGTATTGAAAACGATTATGGTATTAAATCAGGTTGTTTGACATAATAAGTTGGCAAGCGTTTTGGATATGGTTTTGAAACTGTAATTCGCTCTTGGAAAAATTTGATTTTTAATGGAAGTAATAGATATATTGACCAAGAAGGACATTATTTTGATGTGAAATTGAAGGAAATCTTATCATATTAGGTCAAGAGAATGGACGAATAGGGTAATTTTTTTTAACCTTTTTTTTATAAGCATGGTTGGCAAATATTGTTTTCTTAAGGAACTAATGATCAAAAGAATAAATATACATCACGTCTATTTCAGATTCTATATTATGTTAGATTGGGAGTGAGGTAGGCATTTACATAACTCAATTACGTAATACACACCACGTGGTTCTTGCAATCTTGCGGTTCCCAACATATATAATTGGTTTAGAATTGAACATTTCTCTCTTAATATATTACACACACGTATATACATTATTGTGATGAGAAATGGAAGGAAAAGTCTATCAATTTGGAAAAATCGATATAGGATTTTTGTTTTACCATTTTATTATCAGTTCTTTTGAGATGGTATGAAAATATTCATCTAAAAGCTAATATAGACCCCTAGGTAAACACATCAAAATTAGAATCGGTTACCGAACAATAGATTTTGTTTATTGATAATTTACCCCAAATGAACAAACACCCCTTTATTTCCGTTGATTGTTTTATCCTGCTAACATGCTTAGGATGAATAAGTTTAAACCTTTAATATGAATTTAATAAATTGACGGGACATGCCTTTTTGGAAGTTGGAACATAAGAGGATAATACACAGTTATACACATATATGAATGCATGCTTTTAATCTTATATGCATCGTATATGTATTTATGGTATCATTGACTATTCGTCTTATTTACCGTGTGCGAAAGGTCTATCATTTTAACAATATTGAGGTGTCTTTTGTCTAATAAAGTAAATGCTTCATGCCAAGTTTAAAGAATAAGCTGGTTGTTAAAGGCTTCTTTAGAGCTAATTAGGTTGTTTTAGGCTTGTTTAGGGCTATCGTGTATGTTTTAGATGTGTTTAAATTTGTTTTAGATGATTTTTGGCCTGAATTTGACCGGCACTTGCAGAAAGTAGCCGGAAAGTTAGGATCTCTCCGGAATCTAGTCTGAGTTGCCACAAAAGTCTATTTGTTACCATCAAAGAAAGAAGAAATTCTCAAAATGAATAAATTAAGTCCAAATTTTGAAAAGCTGAAGAATCAGGTTTATATAAAATAATGTTATAAATGTTCCTAAAGAGGCGATACCTATTGGAAAAACTGCATCTTTACAAAATCATGCCAATCTATTGAATTGTTTTAATCAGTGCATGAAGCGTTAATGCTCTATAGAGTTCTCGAGTCTGTGTTCAAAATGTATAGACTATTAGACTCAAATTCTTTCAAATATGACTTGCTTTTTTGTGTAATATATAATTATTTCATTTCATATTTCTCTACATCTCACCCTCGCAGACCCTACTTTTAGGTTGATATAATGAGTACAATGATGATGATGATATGAGAGGGCTTGTATAACCGGTTTTTAACCAAAAAACAATCGTGCTAAAATTTTTAACGTTTTATTGGTTTTCTAGTTACTTATTTTCTTCTAAATCACACACACAAATATGATATTCATTTAATGCATGATAAATAAACATATGTCATCTTTTTAATTTAACACAGACACGAACATGTTATTTTTTGAGCAGCTTGTGCGTAGCAATAGCAGGAGGTCTATGCCATCACAAGCTGATGAAGAAGCTCATCAGTTATCTTATTTACAAAAACATATTGGAAACATAATCTCTCTTTTGGCTGACTCTGCTGAAGGCGAAGGCGAAGATTCACTGGTTTGTCTTTTTCTTTTATAAACACTAAATTTAAAACAAGGATACTCAGTAAAACTGTTTATTTAAACAACTTATAATTAAAATTAAATAAAATGTTGCATAACTTATATTTAATATATTGATATTGTCTTGTTAGGAACTTTTTGTACTAGTTTATTGATTCTGAGTGTTGTATAGTCAGTTTAAGTTAAAAGTTGCACTGTTTCGTTATGTGGCCCAATATAACATCAGCCTTAAAAAACAAAAATGGGTGTATATGGTAACTTTTTTTATACTATCTTCTCTTTGTAAATTACAATATTATTTAAATGTATTATTTAATACTTTTTTAAGCATTTATTTAATAATAGGAAGGATATTTATCAATCAGATGGATATTGAATGCTAATTATAAATAGCTAAATGTTATGTCAACAATTATAAATAGAAATGGTTGTATATGGTAACTTTTTTGTACTATTTGTTTTGTAAATATAATATTATTTATGTGTCTTATTTAATTCTTTTATAAGCATTTACTTATATGAAGGTATTAATCAATCGGTAATTATTTGGCCAATGGAATTTGAAAGATAATTAGCTTCTAATTGTGTGACTCGTGTCCAGATCAGATAACTGTTGATGCAATATATATATATATATCTGCTTTATCAGATATAAAGAAAGATATATTAGTTTTCTTTATTAAAGATTCATTTAACTTAAAAACCTTTTGTAAATTCTGCCACTTAAAAGGTTGCAGCTTTTGATGTTTGCTTCAAAGTTTGCAGGTTTTAACGATGGATAAATTCGAGCATCTCGGGTTTTTAATTTACTTTGGTGAAAAAGGAATGGAAAAAACGCCATTGAGCCAAAACGCACCGTTTTTCGCAAACTCAGATCCCGATATGCCAGCTGTCCCTGTTCCCGCATCTCAGGTTCATGATTGGATTTTACAAAATATTTCTGACGCGTTGGATAGAATCTCTGAACGCGCTGCTGCAAAAGAAAACGGTCAAACCAGTCCTTCTGACCAAGATGTTTTAATGACTGATGTTTCTCCTAATTCTAAATCACCAACAAGCAGTAAAGGTCCCAGTTTTATAGAAGGTGTTTCTAAGCAATCATATGTAAAGCAAGCATCTGAACTTAAGGGATCTTTTGTTAAGGTTAGTGTTTTCCCCTTTTAGTTAGAGTTAATTACACAAATGGTCCTTGTGGTTTGCAGAAAGTATCAGCTTTGTACTATTGGTTTCATGTAACTGGTTTGGGTATTAAGGCTAACTTGAGTTAACTTCTTTGTTAAATCAGGGTGAAGTAACCAAAATATCTTTTGACTTCTTGAATAGTTTAAAGTCAAAGGGTATTTTGGTTGTTTCATTTGATTTAACGGAAATATCAACGGAAGTTAGTGTTAATACCCTTGTTGGTTACAAAATTGAAATCATAAAACTCAAACCTGTTACTTTAAATCTTTAGTACACAAATGTGTTACTTTCCACAAACCACATGGACCATTTGCGTAATTAACTCTAATAGTTATTATTAAGTTATATTTTTGTTAGGGATTCTTTTAGACATGTATCAGGGTTAATGGTTTGATCAGGATAAATAATTTTTTCTATAAACAGGGATTATTATTTGGTTATGTCAATATTATTAGTAAAAATGAGTGAAGAATTATATGAATGTATATTCATTAAAAACAAGACAGACGAATTAAAAATAATATTTTGATTTTCTGCAGGTTGTGAATTGTCATGAATCTGTGATTTATGTGCTAGCTCCTTTGAAATATGCCACTGTATATGGGTGTTCAGATGCCACTATAGTTCTTGGTGCTGTTGGAAAGGTAACCTATTATTATTAATTATACGCTTAAATCCCACAATTATCATAAATCAAATATTTGTTTTGTAAAATTTATATTTCTCATTTTTCTAATTAACAATTATTTGATTATGGATGCTGACATGTCGCCTTTTGTGCTCTTTCAGGCTGTAAGAATTGAACACTGTGAAAGGGTTCATGTGATTTCAGCAGCAAAGCGAATCTGCATTGCTAATTGTCGTGAGTGTATATTCTTTTTGGGTGTTAACCAACAACCCCTTATTGTTGGTGACAATCATAAGCTGCAGGTATGTTTAATAAAACAAAACAATCTTTATATCTTTTTTATATCTTTAATCAATCAATTGTTGTCGATATGTAATGCTCAAGTCTCAATTCTTGGTAAAACTCATAAAACACTATTTGTTGTTAGCCGTCAAAATAATTTATAACTTTTCATCATCTTTATCGCATTATTCGTTAACATGGTTCTTTATGTCATATACATGTATTTTTTTTTTAATTAAAATTAATACTTGTCATCATCTTTATTGCTTTATATATGATCTGAACCGGCCCATCTGCCACCTTAACATGTGTTTTATGTTCTTCAATTTTTAAATTTAATATCAATAATATATATTATATATATATATATATAATTTTTTTTTTTTAAATGCATAAATAAATTATCTGCAGGTGGCACCATATAATACATTTTACCCGCAATTGGAAGAACACATGAAACAAGTCGGAATTGAGGCTAGCCCAAACAAATGGGATCAGCCCGTTGCATTGGGCCTGATTGATCCACATGATTCTCATTCTCATCCAGCTGGCATATCCGACTGTCAAGCTGAGTCAGCATCCCGCTTAGATCCTGATCAGTTCACAAACTTCTTGGTATGCTCTTTTTTTTTATCTTTTTGACCTAACGTGTATGCATCTAGCAGTATTAATCCATTTATACGAAAATGATTCAATCGGTTTGTATTTTTGTTTAAAATGAGTACGTAACAAAAAAAGGAGTTATTTACTTATTTACACTGATAATCCTTATGGTTTGCGAAAAGTTAAAACTAAAACGTCTGGGTTTTATTTCTTCAATTTTCTAACGAGTTTGGATATCAAGACCAACTTTCTTTGACTTTTAGTAAAAGAGAGTGACATGACTTTTCACGCTTTGACTGTGTATTCAAAAAGTCAAAGGGTATTTTTGTCATTTCATCTTAATCCAACATAAAAGTTAACGGAAGTTGGCCTTAATAATACCCAAACGTGTTACAATACTGAAAGCACAACCCTTAGTACCCAAACATGTTTTCCGCAAACCACAGGGACCATCTGTGTAATTATCTTATAAGTTATATTATTTTTTTAAACATATGTAATATGTAATGATTTACAAATATAGAAAATAGACACAAAAGTGCCGTCATTGTTTGACCCACATAAAAGCAACCCATTTTAACTGTTACTCAATCCGCCTGATTTGTCACATCTAGCTGATATGTTATTATTATTTTTTAAGAGAAATTTAAAAATTCTTTGTTTTACAGATTCCTAACTGGTTAGAAGGTCAAGCATCTGGATCCACAAAAGATAATCCCTTTCCACTGCCTGATGTCTACGTGTCAAGTCAGCGAAGAAATGTATGTTTTTTATAACATTTTTCCTTTATTTAAAAAATAATAATTTATTTTTTATTTCATATATTTTCCTATTACAGGAAAATAATTTGGTGGAAGTTAAGCAGATACTGAAAGATGCACCACTTGAAGATAGCAAGAAAAAAGAATTATCAACTGCACTTCATGTGTACTTTAAAGATTGGTTATATGGTAATCATCAATCATTTTCGCTTTCTATATCATTACTATTTTTTTTAATGAAAACACACCGTTAATCCATTGGTTATTTTCTTAAAAAAAAAGCGCTAATCAACTATATAATTATTTTTACGTTTTTGTTGCAGCTTCTGGGAACATTAGACAACTATATTGTCTGCAAGGAGAATAGATATGTGAATCTGTGTTTGTTGCAATTAAGCCTCTCAACTGCAGCAATTTACTATTTTGCAATTTATGTTGGTGCTGTTATAGTTCAAAATCAAAATTGCAGTTCCAGCTGTAGTATGTTGTTATCTCTTTAGATTAATAGAATAAAACTTTTTAACATTGTTTAGGCTTCCTGAGCATTGTTTTATGTTGATTTTGATATTAATCAAATTTATTTATTTTGGTATTGTTTTGTCTAACTAAGAATAAGGGCTAATACTCCCGTAAAATAACCAAACCAGGTTTTGTTGGTGTTTGTTAACAAAATGAAATTGTATTTGTTCGTTTCTTTATTTGTTTAACTGTTTAGCAAAATGATGCTTTTGTTGGTGTGGTTCTCGTTTTTAGTAAAATGTTGTTCTGCTTGTTTTTGTTACGTTAAAATCAGTTGGTATGGATCAAAATGACAATTTTTATGATTCCTTGATGAAGCTAACTATTTTAGACATTATTTTAAATGCTAAACTTACATCCCAAGATCTATTACAAGATCTTAGGTTCGAATTCTAATCTAATAGGGGTTTTTTTAAGAGCCTAAGTAGGTGGGTTTCCTTTTGAGATTTATTTGGTGTGGCTAATGTATGAGATTTTTGCAGAGATGTGTTAGTCAATTCACGGTTGTTGTATAAAAAATTATTAATAATTCTTATCCATTTTATTTTTTTGGGTAAAGATCTTATCCATTTTATTGGTACACATACCGATACATAATCATAAATGTTATGTTTAATTGATGTCCTGATGTACATGGTGAGTCATTTTTTTTCATAATCTTATATAATGTGACTTGAATTGGTTTTCATGCACCAATCTCAAGCAGCTCATGCTTGACTGGTTTACACCATAAGTCACCACCGACTGTCTAACCATACTAACATATTTTTATTTTGTTATCTGTCATCAAAACTAGGTGTGTTCTATAGGTTTTGGTTTAATCGGGTTTTTAAGAAAAAATAATTGGACCTGCAACCCGACCCTAATAAGGTACAAGTTAACCAGGTAGGGTTAGTCGGGTCACAGTTTAATTGGGGCTACGCAAAAAAGATTTGATATTTTGGGCTGCATAACTTGGCCATGTTGGACCAGAAATTTTAGAAAGCATTATTTTTCTTCAATAAATTTATATAATTGGGTTTTATTAACACACTCATAGACATATTGATTAAATGTTAAAGTGAGTAAACCTTAATAGGTGGGAAATTTAATCATAATAATCTCCCCGTGCCATATGCTTTTAAATAAACTATACGTAGGTGATAGAAAAACAAAATGATAAGTTCGAACAAAAACCAAGTTCAATAGACATAGTGTGATAGTTGAATCCAAAATGATAAACAAATCCATAATAAAAAACAAGTTCAAAAATAATAAGCAAAAGTTGCAAAAACAACCTAAAGTTAAATCCGATCTACAATCTTCATTACAATCATTCAACTTTAGGTTATTTTTTTTATAAACAAATCTTAATTGGGTTATTTGGGTTGACCCGTACCCGAATAATTTTTTCTTTTAACCCGAAACCCGACCATAATAAGACTTCGGGTTAATCGGGTTGATCCAAATAACCGGATTGATATATGTTGGCCCATTTAACCTGATCGTAATAAGTTTAATCGGATTCAGGTCGGGTCAGGTTAATTGGGTTCGGGTTTTTTTACTCCTAATCAGTAATCATAACCCCTTTTTCTTCTAATCAACAAGAATAATTGTATTTATTTTTCTAACGAACATAATGGTAGTATTTAGTCTTTCACGACATAAAAGTAAATCTTCGTATTTTTAGTAAAACTAAAGACAACAAAAACATCACGAGCGCCCGGCGTTTCAAAGCAGACACAGAAGCACATTCACCGACGAACATCATCGCCGGCGATCGGAGACTTCTGATCAGAAAAAAATGCATAGTTCCGACGATATTCGCAACCTTCCGATCGACATCGCTTTCGCTCGTCTTGGCGGTACACACATCCCTCTCTCTCTCTCTCTCTGCAACTTCATTCATATGCTTTATACCCGTTTTCCCCAAATTCATCGATTGATCTAGTGAATTTGACTATGTCGGTGCAGAATGGTTGGTTGATCGGAAAAGGATACCATCGGATTGGAGGAAACGTCTAGCAGCCGTCAGAGCTAAAATTTCAACTGCTTTTCAGTCACTTCCTAAGGACATTGATCCTTATTTTCAAACCCTAGACCTTGACGGTTAGCTCATTCTTTCATATCGTTGTTTTGATCAAGTGATTTCGATAATTACATGACGGATGTTGATTATCGGTGGAATTGTGCAAAATGCTTAATCGTAGGTCCTAAATGCATCACTAAATTCTATACGCATGTTTCTTGTTCCAGAATGAAGTAATTTGTATATCCAGAATCACACGTATGGTTTAGTTTTGAGATGATTATTAATCAAAATTCGCAATTCATTGATTATATTTCAAAATGCCGAATTGATCTGCAAGTTCCTTTCATATGATGTTCTTAGACAGTACTAGTTTCATTTCATCTCTTATAGTTTCATGATTATATGGCTTCAACTCTTACATTTACTCATTCATAGGGAGATAATTTTTTAATATTTTTTTTTTAAATAGGGATTGGATACTTGGAAGCTAAGAAAATATATGATATTCTTCTGCAATCAACTCCAGAAAGCCGCAATATATTTGGCCGTTTGTCTGGTGCTGCTGTAAGTCCCAACAGCAATTACTCCTTTTTTCAGCCACTATTAACAAAAAGATTAAGTATTTTATTGTAATTAAAAAAATTAAGTATTTTATTGTCATTAACTTCCAACTTTGAGCAGGGTGTTTGGGAAGCAATTGTGCATGCTTATGAGAAGGACCATATTTACCTTGGAGAAGCTGCTCAAATTATGGTCCAAAATGTCAATTATGAAATGTATATTATCACATTTATGTGTATTCATGCTTACTGTTACTCTGTTTACATTGATTGATTTTGATAAATAATATTTTTATTTAAAGTCCGTATCAGAAAAAGGTCATTCAAAGGACCCAACAACAACTTTCTGAGTTGGAAAGAAAGGAAACTGATATAAAAAGAAATGCAGCTCTTTCAGCTGCTAAATATGCAGAAGCATGTCAGGAGTTAGGATTGCAGGTTATAAATTTTAATTCAAATACAAATATATTAATTTATTCAACGCGTCTGTTTTTACAAACAAATTATTGTTTGTGTTGCAGGGAATTAATGTGAAATTGGAACTAATAGAAAGTGCAACAAGTTCATTACCTGACACATTTACCAAAATGCTTGAAGTTTTGAATTGTGATTCGGTTTCACGAGCAATTGAATATTATTCCAATTTTGTCAAAGATGCTCACACAGAGAAAGATGTAAGTTCATATCTATTTTTTCATGTTTTGGATCATATACCCGAAATTGAACCACACCAAATAGGTCAAAAAGCTTTCAAATTGTATTTTTTTTGCTGCAGTTTTTTTATATCAATTTTTTCAAGAAATACTATGAAATTATGTAACTATTGGGAAAAAAAATTTCATCTTTAATTAATAAGAATTTTTTTTAATTTGCAGAAAGTTCCGGAGACGGTTTTACCAAATATGAGGGACATAATTGAAAATCCTCCAAATATTGACGTTTTTGCAGCTTCTGAAGTTCTTGATTCTGTTAGTGTTCCAACAAACCCTAACGAACCAAATCAGTTGACTTTTGAAGTCAACCCATCAACTGATAGCATTGACTGGGACATTACTTTAGATAACTCACAAATCGATTGGGATATTGGCACTGTTGAAGAAGAAGATAACGGTAACGGGTTGGGTCCGTATGAAATTGTGGATGCCAGTGAGATTCCTCAAGATTCTTTGAATGATGACGTGGCGGCTGATATTGGAGAAAATGTGGTTTCAGAAATCTGTTGGGATATTAGCGTTGGTGATCATGAAGGTGAGTTGACTCAAGCAGATGAAGCTTCAGGTCAACATGTTTCAGGGATAAGTGTTTTAAATGAAAGTCAAAGAGTTGACGGAATCAGAAGCCGGCTTTTGGAGACAGAGTATAGGAGTAGGATTCTTGATGATTTGTTTGAGGTATAAATATAAAGTTGGTCTTTTTTTTTGGGATTAATTTCATATATATCCCTGCAAAACATATAAGATATCATATTTATCCAAATAAAATTAAATCTCATATATATATTATTTCGTATTTATAGGTTTCTTCCTTAAAAAAGGTGAGGTTTAAAATAAACCTATAAAATTTCTAAAAAAGTAAGGGTACAATGGTCATATTTTTTTTAATGAAAATGTTAAAAAGGATATATATATATATATTGATTAGTTTGAAGGGATATATATGATATTTAAAATTTTGTTCGGATATATTATATATAAAATTTTGTTTGGATATATGATCTTCTGTTAGTGATCTAAGCGTCAGACTTGAGCATGCAAATGATTTTGCTAATACTTTCTTTTTTTAAATTTTGTTTCAGATTAAAGCATTTTTAAGTCAAAGAATTTCGGAGTTGACCAACACAGAGACATTGACTTTACAAAATCAAGTTCAAGCAGTTGCTCCATTTGTATTGCAGCAATACACTTCTGATTCAATCCAATCAATGCTATCTGATATTTCTTCTGCTATTTCCTTGCTCACAAATAGAAAAACGAGAGAACTGATTATGATTCTCAACTCAAAAAGGTATTTTTAAATTATGTATCATATATGATCTAACAAAACTATATTATTAACATAATATTGTAAATCATTTAGAATTTTAGATTACTTTTGACATATTTAGCTCTTCATTTTCGTTTGATCTATTTTAAATCAAATACTATCTAAATTGTTCTTTTTTTTTGTATGAATGGGTTAAATTGTGACCTTTATAACATTTTACACTTGAATTATATAGATTTTTAGAAAGATTAGTGAGTACTTTGGAAGAAAAGAAACATCATGAAGCAAAGTTAAAAGATGGATTAAAGGATCTTGCCATCAAACGCATGGAACTTCAAAATTCGCTTTCCTCTGTGTGGCCCAAACAAGTAAGCCCCCCTAAAATACACACACATATATATATATATATAGGTCATGTATATATATATATATATATATATATATATGTATATTTAAAATTTCAATTGGAATAACAAATGTACTTGTACCTTTGTTTCGGATGAGAGGGAAAAAATAGTAAATTGTCTCAAAGGACATTTCATTTTAGGTAAAAGAACCAAAAAAATAATAATATTATTTTTATTATTAAAAGTTTTTTTTTTTACTTAATTGCAGGAAGCCGCAATTGCAAAAACAAGGGAGTTGAAGAAGGTTTGTGAGACTACACTTTCATCCATGTTTGATGGAAGACCTGTAAAGATTATGGGAGAGATTAACAGCATGTTAAGTTATGCAGGTGCCTGAATTTATAAATCTTTTAATACAATTTAAGTAATTTGTTTTTTTATAGATATCTTGTCGTTACAAACAATGCTCATGACTTTAGTTTACATCCAGTTTAAATCTTGACCAACATATTTTGGACCCGTTTCAATTTGTTTTATAGTAGGATTGGACCGGGTTAAGTTAACGGGTTTTTATAATTTTCAGCTTATATACTGAAAAAAGAATCAGCAGGTCAAAATGATCCACTCCGATGGATCATTATGGATATTCAGTATTGGCTTAAATCATTTTACAATATTTAAATTAGTTAATGTCTTTATGAATTGTCTGCACTTTTTCTAGATTGTATGTGCATGTTCTGTTATATATCTTGTGACGTGATTCTGGAAGGTTAAAACTTAAAACCAATTGCATGCAATGAAATGACAGTATATATAAATTCCCCCCAACAAAAAATATATAAATAAATAAAACAAAAAACGTTGGGAGTTACAACTGGATACCAACATATGACTATGCTCATTTTATACTACCCGTTTACCTCGTTCTCTTTTTAATTTGACTCATTTGAACATCAAATCATTATTTGTGTGAGTCGAAATTGACTATTTGACTCGGTTGTAAGACAAAAAAGTTATGTTAACATTTCGAAAGTTCGATGATTCAGAAAAAGCATTGAATTAAACCTTAAAGTTCTTTAAGAAAAAAGTAAATACAAGAGTGGTTTTTCAATTTAAAATTAACTTAAAAAATCACTCAAGTTAATATTGATTTATCATTAGTTAAATTCTATATATGGTAAAGTTGAGTAACAAAGTTTCACAAAATGGAATTAGCTACTTACAAAAAAATTCACAACAATAATCAACATAAAGCTCTAACTTCTATCAGTTGTCAACAATAAGCCAATAAGACAAGCTTGATCCAATAGACATGTGGATGAGCTTATTACATCAACTCTTTTTTGTTCATGCAAGTATGCAACATGTGTATATGTAAACTTCTTTCCAAACCATAGTGGTTAGGGTAAAGCCGGTTTTAACTTGACCTGATTTGGTTTGGCATAAAATTTGGGCACCTCTACATGTATAGATATTTGGTTGAATCAGAGCAAGATAATAAGCCAACCTTTTTTTCATTATCAATGTCATATTCATAGGGAAAAATGAGATCCTATTATATACTAAAACTTCTAATACCGAGTTCCCGTTTGGGTTGGTATGTTTAACTCGGTTGATTAAATTAGCTTGTTTAGATTAATGGGTTACACTTTATGTGTTTGGTTTACACTATTTTAAATGTATCCAAGTTATGATTGATGTCAATGACCCAAATAAAATTAATCAGTCATGTTCAGTTTCATCAATTTAATCCATATTCCCGCACGAGCCAAATTGCATATACTTTAACACAATTTCTATAAAAAACATGACAGAAAATCTCTACATCAATAAAGAACATGATTATACCAAAACATTGTTAATACTTAATAATATCATAGATCTTCTCCAAAAATTCTCAATGTAGATCAAACTCTAGCAAAATTATATATCTAAAGCATTACAAAAGTTCATAAAAACACCATACAAAAAGAACCCCTTTTATGACCCGACCTGACCCGAACCAATCCTCAGCTTCTTAAGACCAACCAAGTTAAAACTTCGCACACGCTAACACCGACTTCAGCCGCTCTTCGTGGCTTGTTTTTCCTCCGGCTTCCGTTATGTCTAAACCCCGCGGTTTTCGTAACTTCGACCCCGTTTGTTTCCGGGTTTTCATCTTTCAACATATCCATGCTTTCTTCGGTCTCTGAAGACGGTTTCTTTCGCTTGTTTTCAAGTGTCGCGTCGGATTTTTCGTTCATCTTTTCGGTTTCTTCTTCTTTCTGGGCTTTTGTGGGCCGTCCTCTTCTTTTAACGGGTAATTTTTCTTCTTCACCAGTTCGGTCCTCGTTGTTAGCAATAATTAAACTTTTTTTAGCTTTTCCCTTACCTCTACCCATTGTAAAAAACTAAAAATACTTAAAAAATTAAAAAATACTAATTGTTTTGAATGATCTGGTATGAATGTATGATATCTGCAAGAAACATAGAGATGATTATATTTTTTATGTTTGGAAGCAATGTAGGTTGTTTGAAATGCTACTAAAAGTGATTACTTGATGATCAAGAATCGCAATTACGAGGTGTTAATTTGCTCATTAAAACTGATTATTTTCTTATTGTGTTTTAATACAAAATAATACATTTTTTTAGTGTGTTTGGATTAGTTATCCAAACTGCTTTATATAATTATTTGTTGGTAAAATAAGTTGTCATTTAAGGTATCATGTTTAAATCCAACTCAGTTTGTGTTTTACCGGATCCCATTGGTGGGGTCCATGAGTTTTTGTAATTAAAAATAATTTAAAAAATGGTTTTAAATCTGTAGTTTGAAGTTAATTATTCCAAACTGCTCGTTTCAAAAATCAATAAGCAGATACAAAAGTTCAAGAAAGCAATCAGAAACTTACACAATTACCTGCAACAATGTGATTAAAGTAAAAAAAATAATTTATTAACTTTACATTTATACTAAAAAATCAGTATTATTGCAGCAACTACTAAATTATTCTCAATGTTTTATTATTTTGATTTAAGCAAAATAGAAAACCAAAATCAAAGACGGGTAAAACTGATTATTACAACTTCAAATTACAATAATCACGTAAGGTGATGGATAACTGAGTGATGAACATGTAATTAAGGTTTAATAAATAAAAACAACCAACAAATTTGCAACTACAACTTTTAGTCAAGTGATGCAAACTTGTTGCTCTTTTATTAGGAACAAAAATATTTATATGCCAAATAAAAAAAGTAAAAATACAACTTATGAGATAAATTATACGATCTTTATTTACATCAAGCGTTTCCAATTGGTTGTAACTTGTAAGTGAAACTATGTGAGAATTAAAAACAATATCACAACATTATTTTGAACCCATATCAATTAAAAAGTTCAAATCTTGTACTTGTTTTAAGTTTAACTAGAATAATTATAATAAACACAATAATCACTTGTTTGATTCAGGAATGGTACGAGAAAAAAAATTACTAACAAGAAAAAAGGATAAAAAAAACAAATCTTTAAATTTTCATTCATCATAAAAGTACAAATCTTAATTCATTCTAAACCTATATCATTGTTAGAACAACTACAAGAAACTAAAGTAATCTCAGATTCAGAAAACCGAAATCACCAAGAAACATATGTTACTATGCTAGCTGTTGCTTTAAAAGTCAAACATTTGATTTTTATACGCAAAATAAGATAACTTTGAAATTTATGTAAATTTATCACTGTTGCTTTAAATCATATGAAGGTTTTTAGAACACGAATAATTTGGAGATAAGAAACTTATAAAAATCTGTATCTAAAATCTTAGTATTAGAACTGCAGTCAAAATTTGACTTTCGAAGATATTATTTAATACCCATTAAACCTAATAACATTTAAAAAACTGTAACAGCTGAAATCTCGAAACAGAATTGGATTTAACCTAAATACTTCACTTTCAATCAATAGAAACACAAAATAGTACACAAAGAGAAGTGATTTGAAATCAAAACAAGCAGAAATGATAATATATATCGAATCTTTAATCAATCTAATAATATAACATACGATGAAGTGAAAGAAAAAACACATACCAAATGAAGATGAACTGATGATAAGAAACAACCACCATTTGAATCTCTAAAAAAAATCCCATTTCTGAACAAATTTTAATTGATTGGATGGTAATAAAAAATCAATAAAACTGATGAAAAAAGATGATATGGGTGTGTTATGATAAAAGATTCAAAGATTAATGGGTTCGATCTGTTGAGAAGAAGTTTTGAATTAGATCAGAAAAGAAGTGAAAAAGATTGATAATTTTAAGAATTGAATCGAGGGTTGAATTGGGTTTTATCTGCCATTATTTGAAGGAGATATGAAGCAAAGAGAGAAGATGTGGGGAGTTAATAGAAACGAGTGAAGGAAACGAAGGAATTGTGGGCGTATTTACCAGAAATATAGTAGAAAAATAATGTATCAAGATAAAACATAATGCTATTTTTTAATTTAATATTATTGTATTATTAGTTTTTTTATCATATTCATTTGAGGATGACAAAAATATAAATTTTAAAAGTTTAAGTAATCAAAGATTTTTAAGTTATTTTTTTTAATTACATGTATCGAATTTGTAATTCTTAAGTTAGAATTTTACTTGCATAATATGTAGATAAAAGTGGTATTTGAGATTAACTAATGTATCTTGGTCAATTGACATGAAGTATATCTATTAATGTGGTAATTACATAATGTATGTAACGACATGATATGAAAAGACACATCTCTTTTGATGTCTAGCATGTGAATTATAAAAGAAAACAAACATTATAAATACTCTTCCTTTATCACATAAATCTCTATCAAACAAAAAACATCCAAAGGAAATAAAGAAAGAAAGAACACCAAGATTGTGACTTCATCATCATCTATAATTTCTATATCTACCGGTATGTGTTTCATTGTGATATAGTATAAATGTGTTTGAATTGATCAACATTTGGTTGAATAAGAAGGTCAGTAGTTCAAATCCAAGTTGAGACTGTAATATCTTATATTGGTTGAGGAGAAGAATGGAACAATTTTCGAATGACGCAATTTACCTGAGCGAGCAACTTGTTGGTAGAAAAAACTGTAAGTGCGATCATGGTACGTCCTGACCAAAACGGAAAATATGTTGGTGCGACCATTTTGGCCTGCTACATTTGCTATCAGAGCCAGGTTTCTGGACTGGTGTGCTAGTGAGGACGCTGGTTCATATGGGATGGAGTCTAATGTGACACCCCGCTCCCCGGCCCCCGGTCGCCGACCGGTCCGTGAGCGGGTCAGGTCACTGAAACCGCTCTGGATAGCAGGATCGAGTCAACCGGTTTAATATGCAATACACATCATAT
>WOUH02000001.1:2954004-2973293 GCA_009936405.2 Stevia rebaudiana
AATGGTAATATTTCATTCACATAAATATTACATTACAGATGGCATATAGCCGGTTTACACATAGTCAAAGGTCGGAATTTGATCGGTTGACTGCCGGAATTTGGCCAGTCGTTACATCTAATATCTCATATCGGTTGGAGTGGAGAATGAAACCTTATTTATAAGGAGGTTAATATATTCTCTATCAGGACGCGTTTTGTCTGTGTGAGCCTCATCATGTGCAAACAAAAACATGAGGGTGATGGTGGTACCTCCCGACCAAAGCGGACATTATCTTAGTGTGGTTGTCCCAGACTGTTACATAGATAAACTTAAGGTCAGGTGGTTCCACCTGACGTGGGCTCAAGGAAAGTGCTGGAGATCGATGCCTCGTTAAATCCTGACGCGGTTGACCGACCCATAGATACATGAAAAAAATATCATAGTAGCGCTTACATCATATAAGATGGCAAACCAACAAACCCCTGTTTAGATAAGTTATTAGTGTAAGTTCCATGAGCCAATGATCTTAAGCTTTAGTGGTAAAGGTGAGGTGTCTGAGGTTTTTTCATATGAAGAGGTTTGAAGTTCAAATCTCACTTAGTGCATAAACCCATGTGTGAGTCAGGTTGGGTTTTGTCTCAGGTTTCCCCTCGGTTGAACTACTCGACATTGGGTTAAAATTGTTAGGTATTTCGCCTTTGATGACCCAAGTTTGGCCGTCGATGCCGTTAAAAAAAGTAAGTTCCATAAACCGAAAAATCAAAATAAAAGGTTAAATATAAATTATACTTGATACTTAGGAAATTTTACACCTATGTATAGTGACATGTTAACTAAAAAGTTATTTTTCATCTCACATATCAACATAATCTATTTTTTTAAAATAATTTTCATGTTTCTCTATTCCACTACTTAAAAGTCAAAATAGCCTTTAGTTTGTTCACTTGTCACATATCCCTACTAAAAACATATCATCTTATTATATGTTATCGTCTTCTTCACATGGAGTTAACGTTGCATATTCTTTCTCCTAAAATGGATAATTGCGTTCCTTCCAACACAAAATATACCACCACCCATCATCTTCGAAAACCAAATTACGGGTTGAATATAAGATGTATGTTCAGACTAACCCTCTAAATGATTAAACAAAAACCAGTTCTTAATGCTAATGATTAAAATTTAATAACACGTCATTTTGATAGGGGAATTAATTACATGTTATGCATGTCTTGACATTCTTGACCACTAAATTTCTACTAACATGTCAATATTTTATAAAAGAACATAAATAACTAAATTTTTTATTAAAAAGAAAAGATGCTAGTTTAAAAAATAGTTACCTCAATTGTTATATATGCATACGTAAAGTTTACTCTCGATATCATACCATGGAAGCAAATGAAACTGTTATGTTTTGCACAACTCAAAGATGAAAACTATAGTTAATATTTGAAATGTTATTGATGGTTTCTATTAAAGATAAATTAAAACTGTTAAGTTTTGAAGACCTTGAAACAAAAACTATAGTTTATTGTTCAACCAAAAATATTAACTCGAAATTACACTCCACGAAAAAAAAAACAATTTTCTAGAACACGGTTTTGTTGCAGCGTATGATAACGTGTTGGTGGACCAAAGGCTTCAAATTCAAAAAGGCCCATTTCCCACCTGTCGGAAAAATGTAAATTCCCCAAACTACCCTCACTTTCTTACAAACAAAAGGTTGAAACTAGGTGTATCAAGGGTAATATTGTCTTTTATTAAAGTAAAGCCCACAGGTCTGGTGAATGGTGTCTAGCTGTGATATCTGAAGACATATTCGTTTACTTTTGGGAAATTACATCGGTAACCCTTGAATTTTAAGGTATATATAATGTACACTTACACCCCTCGTAGTTTATCAAAATGACATTGATGCCCTCCAAAGTCTAGTATGGTAAATAGTAATGGTAAATTAACCGAAAATAAGTTTGAAACACAGAAATACCATTATTACGGTTTAATAAACACTGAAACCAACTACATATTTTCGAAAATAAAAACATTATAAAAACAAACTTTATAATATTTAACTATTTATCTAGAGAAGAATATAAGACCTTGGATTATTGTTCAGTTTTTAGGAGTTTTAGCTTTCTCCAAAATGTATCATGTGATTGTATTTTATAATAATAATAATAATATAATAAAACCCTATACAGTCCTATAATACATACTATACATACATAGTGGACAACTATTATAATAAACTAATGATAGATTGATGAAAAAAATAATGTTACAAATAAATATTAGAAAACATTTCATTACTAACCAGAAACACTGAAACACTTTCAAGTGTCACCTAATTATACTTTTAAGAAAATCTTTGACAAACCAATAATAGACTGACTTTGGCAACTTGTCAATTTTGACTTTCGAAAGTCAAAAGTATATACTTTCTTGTTCACCTACATTCTACATATTTACAAATTACAACCATCAAATAAAAAACCAAATTCAGATTTAAAGAATGAAAACAATCTCAGTATACCAAAACTCATTGATTGCTTCAATTGCAACCAATTTCAAACCAAATAATGCAAATGTCTTTGTAATCTAAACATCTTTCTCATTAGGAAAAAATTCTTTCTTAAATTTATCCCAAACAATCAATCCTTCGGAATCGCGATCTACATAAACTCTTATAAACATTTTATCGGGGCTAGCAAGAATTGTGCTTAATGCTAAATTACAATTAACTTTCCCACGATACGTTAACCAATTATACATTGCGAATCTAAGTTTAATTTTCTGAAGTGAATATGATAAAAATGCAGGAAATTTAATTAATGAAGACACATTATAACCTAAACCATTTACAAGAAAATCAATCTTCGTTTCGATTACCTCTTTCGTTTGGTTCATAATTTGAGGTGCTATTTTGACCATTTCTGTAACAGCTTCATTGGTCAAACCAGCGTTGACCAAACAGTCAAACCTCTCTTGAAGCTCACCTCCATTGCCTCTAAATAACTTCAAAGCTTTACTCATTTCTTTCGAGTTTTCAACAAACCCCAAATTCAATAAGAATTGAATCTTTTCCTGGGAAAAATCGTTTTTTAATTTTGGTAACGCGTTGACTTTTTTGCCAAGAACCCAATTCTTTAATTCTTGTGGGTTTTCTTTGATGACGTCACAAAGGCGTTTTTTCCCGCATTTTAATCCGCTTAATAGGCTTTTAACAGATTTTAGCGTACAAGAACCGAGAACATACGCGTGGGTACAGATTATTTTTGCAATATCATCATCCATCTCAATCTCAAGAAGAAAATGATAGCATTTCTTTAAATTTGAATGAAATATTTGAATCTTGATTTGTGGGAATTGCTTAAAATTCAATAATAAGTCATCAACAGAAGCTCCAAACTTGATCAAGAACACGATCAGTGAAATCGTTGTAACCCCCGAATCTTCCATTAGAACCGTTGGATTCTTATATAAAAATTCTTTCAAATCCTCATTGCTAAAACCAAATTCTTTAATCAAACACAAAGTTTCAAGAATCTTGCTCCAATTGTATGAATTTTTCTCCAAAATATGCTCCTCAAACCAACGATTTCCAATCCCAATATTCATTAAAGCTTCTAGAACCTTCAAGAAATCCTCATTTACTAAAAGATTTGGGCATGAAATCACAAGTTTAGCAACACTAGATTGAGTGAAACCCTTTGCTTGAAGTGAGTTAAGTTGTGATAGCAAAACCCCATGATCATATCTAAAAACTTCACGCGCATCGATATAAATTCTTCCAATCTTATTTGGAGTTATACCATACTCACATAACACATGATAATTCGATAACAACCGTGCATCATCCGCTAAATACATCATATCGCGTGGCAAAAGTGAAGAATATTCACAAGGTTTCATACCCATACTCTCGAAAAAAGGCTCGAATTCGTTAATCGGATGGTAACAAAGCAACCTTCTTAATGATTGTTTAGCATCCTTTTCATTTTCTACACTTTTCAACAACTTTTTAAGAAATGTGGGTGAATTTCGACTGATATTTTCAGCATCTAAATACTGCAAGTTGCTTGTAGAGTGGAGGTATTCGATCAAAGCCTCTTGTGCTTCAATAAGATTATTGTTTTTATTGGTCAAATAATTTGACTTTTGACCAAATTTAGATTGACTATATGCTTTTCTACCGTAGAACCTAGGGTTTTGGGAAATGTGGTTAAAACCAGTACCTCTAATGGCGGTTTTTGAAGAAGTAAGATTGTTTTCGGCCAAATTAGAGAAAACCCATTTGGGAATAGAACAAGTTCGAAGCTTTAATAGATTGTTCATCATGAAATTGATGAAAGAAAGATTAGTAATTTCGGTAACAATTGAATTCTAAGGATCTATATCTTTCAAAGAAATTATTATGTATCAAGAGTTATCGTTGATTTCTAACCTGAATCGCAGATTGGTGGACAGAGGGGAAAGATTTAGAGCTCCAATTTTGATTAATTTTCAGCGATTTAAGCTAGGGTTTGATATCGGCCATTTGACGAGCTCGGGTTTTAGGGGTTTTAGACTTTTAGTTATGTAGTAAACTAATAAATAATAATTGATGTATTATAAACTAATGATAGATGTATTGTGGTGGCTAGGGATTTAAAAAGAAAAAGAAAAAACAAACTTTAGGGTATACCCGATACCTAAAACATATAGGACGGAATATAGAACGAGTATATCTGAAACCCGACGTCACATAAGGGACGAACAATAATCTTTGTCGAATGTTGATACCTGACACGTAATTACGCGACAAATGCTCGACGGGTATGGGACACAAATTTATAACTGTTTCTGAGATTACCAATGCCTGACCCATTGTCATCCCTAGTGGTGGCCAACAACCAAAGAGTTGGTAGAGCTTGGTGCTCAAAGTGATTAAGTTTATTCTCACTTAAGACAATATTTGGGAGACAGTAACTTATACTAACCAATCATCAGCAATGGTCTGGGTGTAGAGATCAACGAATGAGATCAACGAATTAAGCTTAATGCTTGAGCATAGATCCACACGTTGCTTGATTTAAGCGCTCAACGAGTTGATTATCTACTGCATTTTAATCTTATGACATGTGTGTCGCTGGCTGGTTAGTGATTTTGGTACACCCATATCTTTATGTAACAAATACTAATAATAGATCAGCATTTCAAAAGTAAATGTACTATTACATCTAAGTTTGCTTTTGACAATAGTACAAAATCACGTGTTACATGGTATTCATCACGCTAAAAAAAGGGTAAATGCACGGTACCCCTGACCGCGGAAGGGATTCCCCTTCCCAAGCTAGCGACCCGGCAACGCTGCCTGGCGGTGAGTACCCCACATCGGGTAGGTGAGCGAAGAGCCGGTATTAACCGGATTCGAACCCGCGCCATTTCGGCTTCCCCAAATGTGTTTTAGGGTGCTGGTACCACTGGGACATTGCCACATTGGTTGGTATTCATCACGCTATATTATTATAGTTGTGTATTTGTTTAGCGTCCGAATTTGGAGACTATTGTTTTCACTAAATCTCTACTTATTAGTTATTACCATCCAACGGATGTATTGCATGACAGTGTAAATTTTTAGTTGTCGACATTAATAATTAAAATAAAAAAGATGGATTGTTTGTTTTTTACCAAACCGAAGTTCAAGAAATTAATGTTGGTTGTTATGGTTACCAAACGTAATCAAGAACCATCGAGTGTTTGTTACTCCATTTTAATATAAAAATCAACATGATTATAATAAGCAAGAACCCAACAAAAGTTTTACAAACCACCCATGGTTTTAATCAAAACAATCATCTATCTTTCTGCCACTTCATGAAAAATTTGTCATTTGCATTAATGATTTAATGGTGCTTTTTATATGGTTTCTTTGTTTTTTTTTTCTAATCGAAAAACTTGGGTGTTTAGGTAACTAAACATAAAACACAATAAGATGCTGAATATTCTTACAAACTACAACCTAAAAAGAAACAATTTCCACAATCTAATCTACCCAATTTTGAACACAACATAAAGATTCAATTTTTACAAAACTAACAAAAAATTTACCCAGGTCAACAACGGACCCGAGTTCAGTATTTGTTAAAATAGTAAGGATAATTAGTTAAACCCATAGGCGACGAAGCAGGCGGTCCCACAGAATCTTTACGTGGCGCGTATCGAGTATATGACATTTGTGGTTGGATCGCGTATGGCAGAGGACCACCAGCTAATGGCGGTTGGTGGTGGTACAGGTTGACACCGGGATAACTGTAACCGACATTAGGGTTTGTGTGCGGGTGTGAGTGCCGATGTGGCTTTGCTGACTCAGCATAACCAGCCACGTGTGCAGGAATGATTCCTGTTTGTGCTTTGTTCTTTGTGTTGTCAGCAAGTTTGACTGTGATACTCCTACCCTGCAGTTAATGAAATTAAATTTCTATTTATTATTGTTTCAACAACCACAACATGCTTACTAAAATTTAAGGATAGATTATTAATAAGCAAATTATTATTAAATATTTTCATGGTTGATAAAGTAGTAAAAAATATGTTAATTTTGATCTTTTGAATTAAAATTTTCATATCACTAAATTTAATTCTACGTCATCAGTCCACGTCACCATTAACAATTTTTTTAGAAATAAGAAATGGCCACGTCAGCATGGTAATTTACTAAATTGGTAATAAAGCCTATGATATGAACATTATGTAAAACTTGAATGACTTAGCTAGCGAAATTAAAATAAAATAAAATTGAGTGATTTTAGTGGAACAGTGAAAAAACTTGGTTACTAATGTATGAAGTTTTTCTTTTTAAATTTTAAATATTACAACATTATTTTAGAACGTATGTTTTATATTTAAAGCTATTAAACCCTTGAATAATCATAATTTGTCAAAACACTTTAAACAACTAATTCTTACAACTCCAACATAAAAAGGTATGTCAAACACCTATAAATAAAAAAACAACTAATTATAACAAACAGATTCAAGAACATGCAAATGCTAAATTTCAATGTAAGATGCTAATAAAAAAACAGTATAAATGAAACTTACACCCAACATTTTTTGTGGATCATCAATAGCCTTCTTTGCAGCCTCCAGAGTCTTGTAGGTAACAAAACCGAAACCACTAACAAAACAAACAAGCAAAAAAGACTTGAATAAAGTTATAAACTAAAAAAGAGATACCAATTTTATTTAAGGTTTTTGCAATTTTCTACAATTGTGTTTCCTTGATTATTATTATTCAAATATTTAGAATATTATTGTAATAATACTATTTATATAAACATAATCACCACATTAAATAAACAAACAAACGTACCTAGTAAAATTTGACAAAAAGTGTTTGCAGGTCAACCCAACCCATAAATGAACCGTTTCAAACCAAACACGTTTGACATGTCGCATGATGTGCTCATATTGTCACCTTTATTATATGAGTCAACAATTGGCCAATTTGATTGATAAATATGTGAAGTGAAGTATTTACCGTGAATTATTCGTATCTTTGTTGTACGCAACCGAACCTTCTTCTATATCACCATATTTCTTAAAAAAATTAAGAAGCATTTCACTCGTTGTTTCAGGAGACAATCCGCCAATATAAAGCTTTCTTTGTGCTTGATCACTACTACTTGTGGTATTTGTACCTTCACAAGCTAGCGTGTAAACCGCCATTCGCCCCTAAAAAAAAATAAAAAAATTTAAAAAAATATTAATATATATTAGCAAACAAAAAAAACCTATCAAGAACAAAAGTGTTAAGTAGTTTGTAGAGGTGTTTAACACGTTTACCTACAAATGGGTTGTTCCAAGCTAATATTTTTCTCCAAAATAGTTAAACAGGTTAATCTAAAAGATTTATTAACTACAATTTAATAGGGTCACATGGGCAAAAAGTCATCCAAAGTATATTTAAACACATAAAACCCTCCTAAAATAAGTTAAGTTATTATTGCAATAATATAACCTTTCTAATCATTTTTTTTTTCTAAAAATACTCAACACACTAATTATGTTACTGCTTCACAAAAAGCACATGAAACACTTACATCGATGAATTTACTTGGTTCTTCTAGAGCCTTCCGAGTCGAATCAATATCTTTATACGTGATAAAACCATACCCACGTGATTTTCCACTTGCTTTATCAGTTATAACCGCACCCTCCTCAATTTCACCATGCTCAAGATACACCTATATGTAAATATATCCGTTAATCATAACCGTTAACAACAACTTTTAATTGTATTTCAATTTATAGAACATGAATATGCTAGATAGATCTTGAAATGACACAAAGTAACACCTTCAAAATAACTAAAATCCATTTTTATGCACAAATAACTAGTCTCGTGTGGGCCAAAATACATACAACACGCACAAATCACAACTAGAGCTGGCAATACCAACATGTTCACTTGTAAGTTAACTTATGCCAAATTGGTGTTTAAGGATTCAAACTATGACCCAGTGGCTGATAATAATCCGTACTAGCAGTTTGGCCAATCATAATCCTAACTTTCACTTTTGTTGCCAGAGGCAAACCCAATAGCATGATCATCTAGTCAAAATCAAGTGTAAATCAATGATGATTATACTATTGTAAATGTCTTGGTAAATAAAGCGAAAGTTAAGATTATCAATAGCCAAACTGCTAGTATAAATTATTATCGGCCAATAGGTCATGCTTTGGATTAATGAAACTAATAATTTGGATGACAGAAACTACATAACTATAAGAAAAATGGGCAAAAAGTGCTTTTGACAAGCACAAATATGTAGCAATCTTGAATGGGGCCCATTATAACCCATGACATGTACCCGACCAATTGCCACCTCTAACAACAAGCATACAACGCACTCACAGCACACAAGGTTTCAGTGGTGGTATTCCAGGCTAACCCACAAGCAAAAAGCTTTCGGTTGGCGGGATCAGCACTTGCAACACTTTTTATTTCTTCAGCAATTGAAGCGTATTGGCACCCGCTTCATTTTCATACATGCAAACAAGCACACATCTCATCATCATTTCACACTACACTTGTAACCACAAATCCCTTTTGGTTTAAACTAGACATACATTAAATCAAGAGTTATTTACACAAAACGTCCCAGTGGTTTGCGAAAAGTAACATGTTTGGGTACTAAGGGCTTAAGGTAACAAGTTTGGGTTTTATTGTTAAATTTGTAACGAGTTTGTGTATTAAAGCTAATTTCCGTTAACTTTTCTAATTACGTTGAAATGATAAAAAAATAACCTTTGACTTTTAACCATTTAACCTCAACTATCCAAAAAGTCAAATGGTATTTTGGTCATTTCATCCAAATTTAATAAAGAATTCAAAAGAAGTTTGACTTAATACCCAAACTCATTACAAAACTGAAAGCATAAAGCCCAAACCCGTTCTTTACACCCTTAGTACCCAAACCTGTTACTTTCTGCAAACCACATGGGCTAACTGTCTAATTAACTCATAATTCAATTATTAATCGAAGTCTTGCAAACTTGGAACATAAAAGAACACATATATGCCAAAGTGATAAATGTATAGTTTTTTTGGGTGTATGTGTGTCTACCATGTATAATACAAATTCTTTTGTCATTGCATTTACTCTCCAGCTTTGGGGCTTAGAGTTTTGAGGGTGTTTGGATACGCGTCTAATACTATTCTGATTTACTGATCACTTAGTGTAAAGATAATCAGATTTGAAGCAGATGCCTGCCTGCAAGAAACTGATTAGTGAAACGAATATTTACTTACCTATAGCCATCACTAAATGTAGTTAATAAATTGATCCAAATATGCTCTTCAAGTGGCAATAATGACTTTGATTACATCGTCTTTTTTGAAATTTTGGTTTTTTATTCCTGTTCTTCATTGAAAGAACTATTCGACCATCTCCCCAATCGTTAATTTTTTAAAATTAAGCATATTAATAAGCATTCAGATTACAATGAAGGTGTCACAGTTACAAATTCTATCTATCATTCAACGATTCAGATAACAAACAAACATGAAGTAAACCGAAACATATTGATGGAAATCCAAATGAAATAAGAAGCTTACAACTTTGATAAGAGATCGACGAGCTGGGATTTGGCAAGTGGGTCTAACAGTGAACGCAATTGTTCTTCTGATGTTATTTCGCCATTGTTGGTTTCTTCAAGCTTTCTCTTCTTTAAATCCTCCATTCTAATTCTTTTCAAATCGATTGTGGATTTTACGACCGCAAATAACCCATTTGAGAACAGATGCTTTGTGGGAAATGTTTTTAGCGTTTTTAGGTCAAAACGTGAATCAAATGTTCAACGTTTCACTGTTGTAAGCTAAAACAAACTGTTGAGATAATAAAATTAACGAAAATGGTTCATTGATTTTGGTTCTACAATTTAAACTTACTTTACCTTTAAAATGATTAAAATAAATAACATAATAACTTATGAAAATTTTAATTTATTTCTTAAAAAGTTGTTTAGATTAACTTTTAAGATGGAAAGTGTAATAAGTCAATAAATTAAAGTGTTTAGATAAGTTTATTCATGTAAAATTACAAAAAAAAAAAACATTATTATATATATCGTTTACTATTTTTACATATAATATTATATAACTTTTTTGGACAAAAAATAAAATCTAAATAGTAAATTACTTGTTTAAAAAAACCAAAATTCATAAAAGAAATACCAAAAGATATTAAACTTGAAAGGCATGTAAGTAAGTTTGTTTTTAAATTCTTAATGCTTATGTGATTATGTAAATAATGAAATGAGCTTTTAGACGAAGTATGAACGTATGTGAAGTAAAATAGCATTGGGTAGAATTTAAATGAATCAGTTTATATGATATTAGGGAAAGATTGGGTTGAATTGTTAATTTTATTTTTGAGAAACCAAAAACAATTTCAAAAAAACAGGATTTATGACTTTTGGTTAGAGGCCGGTTAGAAACGAGCAATCTCTCGAATCGTTGAACCGGTCAGTCATTTTGGTTTTCAACTATTAAAACTAAAATGTGTATACAACAATTTATGACGTCAATTGGTTTTTAAATCAGATCTAAATATGAATCAGTAAGGCAACCGATTCAATGTCTGATATGAAGGTACGCTCTTAATTATTCAACATTTTTCTGACTAATTAAGAGTAAGAGGACTGACCAATTAAGAGGTAATTATTCAACATTTTTTTGACTAATCATATCATTCAACATTTTTTCTAAAACTTACCCATTAGAAGGTGCAACCAAATAACTACTGACTGTTACCGATTCAAATATAGCATCTTAAATTTTAATTGAATCCTTAAGACACTATAAACACCCTTTTACATTCGGAAGCATTTGAATTGTGTCCAGATAAGACGAATCACGGGTAAATCATTATTGTGTCATCTGGTAGTTTATAAACGCTTAATCGCTTATTACAAGGTGTGCTATTCTAAAAAAAATGAAATAAATATAAAAAAATAAAATAAAAATGTTTGTCACCATATTAAATATTTTGGCATTTTCATTTGACATTATTATTAGGACAAAGCAAGAGCTGCTAAAAAAAATTAGGACAAAGCAAGAACATGTCTTTTAGTAATTTTTAAATTTAAAAATAGAAGTGGTTCCACGATGTGAGAACAAAAAATGAAGCTACCCTCCAAAAACATGTTCCACGCACAATATGAAATTTTACAGGCCATTATTATATCCGTAATTCGTTATATCTAAGGACGAAATAAATTTTTTAAGCAACATTTAAAGTATTTGCATAATTTACCCTAATTAAACTTTACCTAATTTATGCTAATTGTTACACCTTGTTAGCTCACAAAATTAATGATGTGCAATTGTGCAAGCAAAAATTGCGAAGAATTTATCTATACATATGTAAATATACCAGACAAAAATATTTTTGTATGTTGTTATAAGTAGTTTGAACATTTTTCCAAGTGTGAAGTTATAATGATCATTTATATAATTATATGGGGTGGCTGGTTGTAGTGGTTAAAGCTTAGGTCTGGGAAAAAGACTAGCTTGGATTCAAACTGGGGCAACGATATATATTATGAAGTAATTTATGAGTAGTACGTGTAGGTTTGCTGTTAAAAAAAGTTATATAAATACATTTTTCAAGTTCATAAGATCTTGTGTAGACGTTTAATATATATTCTAAAAGATGTCTATGATGTGAAAAAAATATAGAAAGAGATATTTTCAATATTCTAGCAGTCAGGGGGGAAGCTCTTGATGGGCCAGGGGTTGCCCCGGCAACCGCTGATTTTTTCGCACGTAGTGTAAATTTCGCGATTTCGACCGAAATTTTTTATATATATATAGGCCGGCAACCCATGAAATCCCTCAAAATTCTACATTTATGATCTTGGCAACCCTTGACAAAATAGTCAAGCTTCGCCACTGCTTAGGATGATCATTTGGTGGGTTAAGCCACATTACACATGGTTTAAAGAAGATGTTTCGTCCATGTTTTGAAGGTTTCCTTGACATTCAATTTTATTTACCTACTTATGTTGGAGTAGAAAATGATCTTTTAAAATCTAAAAAACGATAGTAATATATCATGCTCGATGAGATGACACGATTATATAAGTATTTCATCAATGATTATGTTAATTGCATCTCAACAATAAGACTAACATAGGCTTCGTTTATACACTAGATGCTATCATGATTCACGAGATGCTTTATTTGAGGATCGATCGATCATACATTCATGCATATTTAATCATGTTGAAGCTATGAGCAAGATTGTGTATCTAAATCATCTTTTTTGGTTTGACTTCAAAAGGTACATTAGTAAGTCGTATTTCTGTACTCATGCCATAACGTCTAGATGCAAAAACTGAATACTCAAAAGTTTACAAATAACAGTAGTAATAATCAAACATTCGAGTATAAATTAACTACACTTACAAAAGTAAATGACTTGTAACAAAACAATAGTTGATTACTTGATTTACACACATAACAACAAATTTCTTACATGAATTTACCGTGGTATCCCAAGGTAATTTATTAAAGAAAACGTTGTTTTATGTAAATCAGTTAGTGCTAGCTAGATACAAAACACCTCATGTTTACAAACTAACATCATCACCTAAATTGATTAACCAACTATGACTACCATATGCACGAGCTCACACAAGACATATTCATCCTTTCGCTAGTACCCAACAACCACAACACTCCGAGGCTTGCAGTTGACCATAGCCGCCTCTTTCGTTGGAGCCACTTGATGAACGATGGGCCGCTGTGGTAGGTATTGATAGTGACAAGATTGTTGAGGTTGGGGTTTAACATAGTGCACCTTTGGTGGCATTTTTAGTGTTTGATAGTGTAGAAACAAAACTTAATTGTTCTTGATTCTTTATGAGGGAAATTGGAAATATATAATCAATTTATAAGGGAGAAAAAGGTAGTCACTAAAGAAACCCTAATTCTTCAGAATATGTTATAAAAGAATATAATAAAATTGAGTAAGAATAAAGGAATAGAATTGGGTTCAACTTGCGAGTAGTGATGATTCCTTTGGATAATAATTTGAATTTGATGTGTAATAATGTATTCAAACTCTATCTCCAAGGACAGGCTTAAAGGTTACGTAATGAGTTGATATATTCCGGGAAAACGACTAGAGGAACAAATTTGGGGTCGCGCATTTATGATGCTATTAGACCCTCGAAGCTTGTACATGTTACCCCTAACATATTATAAAAAACATCATTTCTTATCGAGTCTTTAACCATCATGTTTGTAGCAATTGGTTTTTTATAATAAATTTAAACAAAATGCAACCCGATAGAAATTTCTTTTTAATCTCGGATAACCTTTTGTCAGACAAAACCCATGTCGTTGCGCACCAATTTGCTTGAATAACATCATGGTTGTTTGGTAGCCTTTGCAGTAAAGCTGGAAAGCCCAAAAATATGTCCATTGCTTCTCTTGAAGGGCATGGATGGAATTCCAAAACGTAAGATCGACTAAATTTAAAGTTACCAATTGTTTGGCTTGTGTCAAGTTCAAAGCTATACCCGGTACTACTGGCTATAGTCTGTACAAGTTTGTACAACCACAACTTATTGGAAGATGTAAATATGGGTTTTAGTAAGGACGTACGGGCGGGCGTAAGCTGAAATATGATGAAGAAGAAGGTGCATTCCTTCGTTGTCTACTATCAATATTGGCATATAAACTGCAAGCTATGTGTATGATGGTCATTAGAATGTCATTGATTTTAGGAGAGATTTGAATAAATATATTGGTGTTGGGATGCGCAGATGTTGGTTGACAAGATGACTAAGAGGAAGCTAAATGATCCAAATTTCACATTCGAATACAAATGAGCTTGTGGTGCATGTTATTTTGGGCTGATGGGATTGCAAAAACAGGCCTTTGGTGATGTTATAGCATTCGAATACAAATGCGACATAAAAGAGCTTGTGTTGTCATTACGTGCACTCGCAAGTTCATCAAACATTTGTGTAAGTCCGACTCTGTAACTGGGCCCCGTTTGGATGTTTTCAACCAACTTATGCACTTCCTGGATGACGTTAGTGTCTGACTTAACAGGGATAGAACTAAATCTTCATTTGTGGTACATTTCTGATTCTTATCATCGTGTGAAGTTTTTGTTTTCTTTTAGTAATTGATGAGGTTCCACTGGATCAGGCATATGTTCTTTATCTCCTTCTCGCAGTTGTGTTTCTTCTTGGTATCTAATTACATTTGTGCACAAACTTCTCATGTCATTTTCCAAATCTGACCATAATTGATTATCTTGATAAATTATTCTGGCTCAGTGATGATCTTGATAAACATGTCTCGATTAAATTCTATTTTCTTGTACATGTTATTCAACATCATTTTATACTCCTGTTCAAAGGTATCAGTTAGCACTTTAAAAATATTGTATACAACTTTTCTTGTACATGTTATTCAGCATCATTTTATACTCATGTTCAAAGGTACTAGTTAGCACTATTAAAATATTGTATACAACTTCAAAACTGATGTAGTCAAGATTACAATCTTTTAAATTATTGCATTTTTCCATCTATTGTAAGCGTATCTATGCTAGCTATTAAATAATATTGAAAAAATAATATCACTGGTAGAACCCACATGCCCCATATCAACTCATATGTAGCGTGTTTAGGGTTGTTCATGACTCGAATCGAACCGAGTAAGGGTTTGCTCGTGCTTGACTCGTTTACATACCGAGCGGATTGGATTGGTTCGGATTTGCAAAACCGAGGCATTTGTTAGTGCTTGTGCTCGGCTCGTTTACAAACCGTGCGGCTTTGATTGGTTCGGTTTGACTTAGTAGAAGTTAAAATTTAATACAAATTCAGACCAATATATCAATCAAAATCAACAATCAAAGAAAAAATAAATGTTTGGATTTACTAAGTTTCAAGAGTTCATCATAGTTTCAATTAAAAATTACAACTCAAAATTATCATCCATTAACATATAGTTTCAACAGTTTAACAAAATATAAACCTAATAGAAAAACAAACACATTAAGTTCAAAAACACATCTTCCGCATCCAATTCGTCTATTTTCACGTGAGTTTCATATCTAGCTACTAACGATGATTAATAATTTACTTTTTTCATGGTAAATATATGTATACATATAAAAAAATAATTCGAGCGAGCAATGAACGAGCGGACCTATGCTCGTGCTTGATTCGTTTCTAAACCGAACCGAGCTGCTCGGCTCATTTACAACCGATCCAAAATCAAACGAGCTAATTTTCAAGCCTTTTCAAACGAGTTTCGAACAAGCACGGACATCGATCCATTTAAACACCTCTAACTGTGTTGTAGATGGCGTACACAATTTTACACCTAATGTAGTTGACATTATTAGTGCATCCGTAACTTTTATTTTATGTTTAAATGTAGTATTAAGATATACTTCATGCTTCCTTTTATAATATAAAGAGAGTACGTATTAAACATTGAACATGTTCTTTTTGTTTATTGTACCTCTGCACTCGGTGGTTCATTCAACTAACGCTCCAAGATCAAATCCACCAGATTTAATTTCACGATCCTCCATTGTCGCCATGGTCCATACTTGTATTGGTAAAAGCTTTTTGTTTACCTTCACCTTGCTGCACTCAGTCCCAGAAAAGTATGCCATCTGGGTTATGTAAATTAATCATTAACAACATAATCATAAACATTAAAAAACAAATTTGTATACAGAACAATGACAATGACGCTGCACTTTATAAACTTACGATCAACAATGTTCGGCGAATGATTACCGTGATACTTTTCCTATTGTCTTCCGTAGTAGTTAGAAGTGCATCAACAAAGTCATCATCTGAGACATTACGATATCATTGTTCGTCAGGGTCTTATATTGAATGAAGATTACGTTTTAGAAGCATATGTGCGATGATGGTATGAAAATCAGTAAATATTAAGCATTTTAATTGTATGATACGATTGAGATTGAATGTCGTAACTTATGCTCTTCGACTTTTTTTTTTTTTTGAAAAAAGTTGCATGAAACTGATCCTCCGTGTTTGCCGATGATGGAATCATGTTTATTGAATGCAGAATTGAGATTTTAATATTTTATGCTTACTGATCGTGGCCCACGTTTGGAGTAGTTATGGAATTGCAAATTGATGCTGATTTTACGTTTTTACCCATGAAAGAGGATGCTTTAAGAATCGAAATTTACAATTCTAACCCATTTTAATCGGATGGTTAACATTAAAAACGTGATGGTGGTAATTAGTTTTTATGGTTCTTTTATTTTTATTGGTATCTAATAAAATGTAACCCTATATATTTAATGTAGTTAAGCTAAAAGACCAAGATCCCTAAAAAGTCGATGAAAGATCCTCTGTCATCGTATCATAATGCGACATTATCGTAAATAATTTCAATTTTGAAATAATTAGAAGGGAATAACCGGAAGATTAAATCAAAAGTTACACATTCAAGTCAAATGCCATTTTTTTAAAGTTCACAACTTTTTTACACGTCATTATTATTATTTTTAATTACACCATAAAATCGACCATTTTTTTTATCTTTTCAATGAGTATATATTGCTGTATAATTTAAAAAAAATAAAATTTGACGAACTGGTTGTTACTCGCAGCTGTGGGTTTTTATGTTGTTTTTTTGACTGAGTTTCTTAACTGAGTAGTTGATGATATTTTCGATTGTATTTTTTTTTAACTAGACACTTTTACGGTGTTTTCAACTAGCTGATGTTCTTGTGTTTGGGTGGGGAGGGGGAAAGCACGCTTGTGTGGAACTTACAGGAGTGTCCCCTCTTGTTGGGCTCAAGGCAAAAAAACTAGTCGCTGCAGTTTATTATGTAATAACTTTTGTCCAATGAAAAAAACTAACAAACAAACTTGAAGATCAGTATGATAATTGGACATGAGACTTGTTATAAGAAATGAGAAGTTGTATGAGACATTTTTTTTGATAAAGTAGGCTAAAATCATCGCTAACCCATCAGAACCATTTTGATTCTAACAGGATGGACGAGAAAAGGCAAAAGATAACTACAAAACATGATACAATATTAAGTAGAAAATGATCAACGAGTCCTCAATAGAACAAGTAGGCGAGTAAGTGAACCAACGTGTTGCAATCCTGTAAGCATCAATAAATCAGTGGAAGTTGACATTGGCTTGGTAAGTCAACCCTAAGTTCCAGTTAGCCGGTGCGACATTATAAGCCGTAATAGTCTGTTTTGTGGTGTAGGAAGTTAGCCTGAATGACAGAACCTGACCCTTAAGAGTCGCGAAAGCTTGGTAAGAAGCACCCCAGTTATGGCTCATGTTGATCCAACTGGTCTTGGTCCCTTTGACCCACATTTGATGGATGTCACCAGCACCAGCAACATTCATCACATACACCAACAACCAATACCCATTTCCTTGAAAAGAAAATCTTATCCCACCTTTCCTAATGCCATTGCATGGAACCCTAAATTACCCAAAAAGAAATATTATTAATAATTAGAATGTTAGGAGAAAGATATAATTAATATGTTTGTTCCATAAAAAAAAAAAACTAGAATTGCACCTGCGGTACATGACTGGAACGATACCGGCTTTCCATTGAGCGATTTTCATGAATGCGGGTTTAGCCATGTCGAAATGGGTTCGTGGAGGGTTGCACCATCCTCCATTGTTTGAATCTTTGGACCAGTTTGGTGGGCATAAGTTGGTGGCTGTAACGGTGGTGTAACCCTTGTAGCACCACGGAGATTGTACACACCGTATTTGGTAACACTGACCACATGCGTATCCATCACTAAAGATAGTTGTGCTCAATGCAGCTGTATCGGTTCCGTAACCGTTTGTAATCAGGTTTCCATATCCACAAGCACCCCCTAAACAAGCAAGTCAAGAACATTGTTATTTACACACCAAATAAACGGGTGCACGTTCCACCAAATAAACGTGTGCACGTTTAGAAAATATTAGTCGCAAAGGTTTTCCTAGACATATTTTCCCACGAAATTATGTTCGAAGGAAAAATGTCGCTAAATGGAGTTTCCAATGCGTTTTGCACGAATATTTTGTCAGATCTGACCTACTTTTCTAGTAGTGTGATAATTTGGTCAAGTAATACCGTTATGTTACATACCCATGGTTTCGGATGCAGACTCATCTCCATAAAATGTGGCATGGGCTAGGGTCCATGGGCTTGGAACATAGCCATGGTAGACGGCTCCAGTAAGGTTTATGGACCCGGCTAAAATGAGGGTGACTGTGAAAAGGCAAAACCCAAATGAATGATGAAATAAAGCCATATTGTGTTAGCTTTCTTGATATCTTTGATGATTTGAGGTTGTATTAATGATGCTTATTGGCTTTAACATCAAGAGCCATTTATAGTACATGAAAGTAAAAAAGTAGCAATTTTTTTAGAAGTGGTTGAGTTTTGTGACCCTCACGAAGGTTGACATTTTGTAAGTCAACCTTGCTTTCGATTCTTTAAAACGTAGTGTTGTTTGACTTCAACGTTAAGATCAAAAAACCAATAACATAATGTGAGAAGCAGTGGTTTTAAATTGGACCCACATAGTTAAACTTGCATACATTACTCTTATAAACAATTGAGAACTTCTTAGCTACAGTAATAATTTTTTATTTTGATTTTGGCCACTGAGCTCGCTCTCTGCTCCTTCCTTTCAATAATGGCGATTTTGCCTCTCCCTCAACCACCTCCGGTCACCGAGGTTCTCATGCCACCCCCGCGGAACCACCGC
>WOUH02000001.1:2973393-2987435 GCA_009936405.2 Stevia rebaudiana
ACTTATTTAAATATAATATAATGTTATTAATATAAAATTTGGAATTTAATTACTTAATTAAAAGTAATTAGATAAAAGGTATATTACTTAGATTAATTAAAGATTTGTAGAAAATTATATTTAATAATTAAGTAAATAAAGTATATTTTATTAAATAAAATTACTAAATAAGTTATTAAAAACGTTATTTTTAAAGTTTAGTTGTGTTAAATTTATTAAGTAACTTTATGGAATAAAATTAATAATTCAGGAAAGTAGATTTAAGTATTTACAATAATTACTTAATTTATGTTGTACTTTCTCGAAAATAAAGTATCGAATAATTATAAAACTAAGTTTTAAGTATAGTTTTAATATGAGATTTATATAAATAACTAGTAAAGCTTTTTAAATAAGTTTTTATAATCAAACTTAGATTTTATTAAGTTTTAATAGATTGATTATAATTAAATTAGGTTTTTAAGTAAGAATAGGTTTAATATTCATTTAAAGTTTAAAATAAGTTTATAAACTTTTTATAAAATAACTCAGATTATATAATTTTTATAAAAAGTTGAATTAAATGATTTGTTATGATTAAGTTTGTAATTGTAATTAAGTTAGGTTAATTTTTATAAAGGATTAGGCCAGTGGGCCGAATGAATTTGTCTGAGCCCATTTAAGCAAAACAGATCTGGGCCAGCAGTTACATAACAGAACAGATTTGGGCCGGCAGTTTATTAACCAGAACCCAAAACAAAACAGATCTGGTGGACTGAAGCCCACATAACGCGTGAAACAGGGCCAGTGGGTTAGCTTTGGTCCTGAGCCCACACGGAATGCGGCCCAAGTGTGATTTAAATGATCCGAATGGATCTGATGGATCCGGTATACCCTTTCCGACCCGCGATCAAGCTTTTGAGCCCTAATCAAGCTCTAAATCATTCGGTCGACCCAGAATGATTTGTTCAATAGATTTTGATTGAGGGTTTTGATTAACAATCAGATAAAACGAGTTGATTGATAGTATTTTGGTTACCTGAGGTTGCTGAAAACGGTTTCGGTGAAGAACAGTGGCGACGGGAACAAGGAATCAGATTCGATCTGTTGATTATGGAACAGATAATGTAATTAAATGTTACAGTTAGTTTTATGGATTGAAGTAGATGTACGAATAATCGAGAGATACCTGAAATCAATGCCGGAAGTAGGAGGTCGGTAACGGACCGGTGATCGGAGAAGTTTGGATTCGGAGTTCGACTGAAACTCGTTTGAAAGACGAAAGTGGATGTGCAGAGAGGTTTATGAGATGAATTATGAACGATCGGAGGTTGAAATAGGTCAACTGAGGTTGAGGAGATAAGATTTCGGTTTCCTAGTTAAACCATGATTCGTCGACGAAATTCGAGCTAATGAATTATCGTTTGACTGATTTTTGTATTAGAACCGCATTGAACTGATCCTAAAAGGAATTTGGGTTGAGTATGAATCGGAATGGATGAGATTTGATGAGTTTGAGTTCCTAATTTCTCTGAGAATTGATTTTCGAAATTTGACTTTGATTTGGACCGAAAATTTTGAGTTTGTTGTTGATTCTTATAGTTGGTTTAAGTTTGAAGTGTTTATGGTGATGATTAGGTTTGAATTGGTGTAGGATTCAAGGCTTTTAGATGGGTTTTAGAGATCGATAAATGTTTGGGCGGAAAAAATGGAGATGTGGCCGGAAAACTGAGTTTAGCCGGAAAAACGAAAATCCGGCGAGTGTGTTTAAAGGTTTAGGGAAATGACAAAAATAGTCCCTCAAAGTTCTATTACTTGAAATTTGATCACCATGTCTTATTTTATATGATTTTAAGTTTTTGTTTTTTATATTTTAGCCACAACACTTTTATTTTAATAAGTTTATAGATTTTATATAATAATATATATATAAAAGTATTTAAGGATTTATTAAAACTTATAAATTGTTTTACAAGTCTTTTAATGCATACATTTTATAAAACTCTCAGTTTTTATATAAATTTGGTTTATTTATTTTATATAAACCTTTATCGTTTTAAAGGATTATTTTTATAAAATATCATAAAGTATTATTTGGAATAAAATATTAAAGAAATTAAGAATTTTTTTGACGGTTGTCACATATAATCTATACCTAATATATATAAATTTTGAGTGTCATGTGTCAAAAGCTGTAAGCTTAAGATTTTTTTTCTATTTCCTTTGTTTCTCCTTGATATTTTATTTCCACCTTATGTGAAAACGTATTTCATATTTCACCCTTCAATACTATCTTATTTGTATTTTTTATTTTATTTAATGCATGTAATAAATAAGTTTCTCACATACTATGTTAATATCATAGTCACATGGATCGCGGTATGCAATGCGAAAATGTGGTACGCGATTCATGCATTTTTAAAGTTTGGTACGAGAGGGGGGTAGGTTTATTCGGAACGACAATTCCGTACGTAGTACGGTGCACCATGTAGTCTGGTACAACGTATCGTGTACAGAACAATTTTTTAAAGAAAATTCATAGATATTTATATAAGAGCATTTCATAATCATAAATTCATAACATAAAATTTATAAAACAAAACTAATCCAGCCATTTTGTATCCATAGGGAATGGAATGTAAGTTTGTAATACTCTAATGTGAAAAATAAATGTGTCAATTTTCTGGAAGCGTGGAACATTGAACGACTGAAATACTCAACTGAACATTGAATTAAACAATGATTGAACATTGAACATTGAACACTGAAATTAAACTCAATTCGTTCATGTAAGTGTGTTCAATTTCTACGTCTGGAACAATAAAATTGAACGACTCAGGGAGGATCAATCAATTCATTCAAAAAATTTATGAAAAAGTACTTAATTTGCTGAGTTTAAAGTGTGAAAAGGGCTATGGAGATTCCATATCGTGTTTTATTTCAATCGGAAACATGAATAATCGGAAACGTGAATGCGTGATTTACAGATCGGTTTTAGCCTCAATTGGAAACGCCCAAAATCACCGATCCGGATCGCGTATAACCACCGACGATCGGTACGATTTTGTAACGCCATCCGGTACACACGATCTGGTACGCGGAACGCAAGCCTTCTCACGTTTCATGTGACTATGGTTAATATAGTCAATTTTATATAAGGTTTGTGTAGTGGATTAGATTAAGGACGTGATTGCTGATGTGGAGGCAACACATGCATCGGAACACCGCTTTGCCCAAATGTGAGAGGGGCGTGAGAGATAGGGTTGCGGAGCGTGGGGCAAGAGAAGGTTTTTTGTTTTTTAGTGTTATACTGTTATATATCAACTAATTAGAATATATTGTCACTTCACTCGCATACTTTTTCTCTCATCATTCTCACTCTGACTCACCATTACATCCCAACCTATTACTCAAGTAAGTTGTCACATCTCTCCTGCGTGACACTTATGTGACAGCTCAGACTCACCTCACCCTCAAATCAGCCATTACACATTGTGTAAGTGTTTTCATCTATACTGAACAACTATATGGGTTGTTAATGCAAGCAAAACATAATGCAAGGGTCTACTACGCGAACCTAAATCAAGTCAATTGACTTTACTCTAATAATTAGGGGTGTTCACGGTTCGGTTTTGACGGTTTTTATGTCAAACCGTAAGCCAAACCGTTAGTAACGGTTTTTTAAGACCAAAAACCAAAACCGAACCGTTGGAAACCAAAACCAAACCAAACCATTACTAACGGTTTGGTTCCGGTTTGGTTTCACGGTTTTAAGCTACGGTAATAAATAATTTTATAATAATACTAATGACCAAGTATACCTCACTTTGCTCTGATGTGATACATCTTTGTGTATATAAGGAGTATGTATGGTTACAACTTCTGGAATAACGAATTAGCATGATCTATAAGATAACTTTAGCTTATACTTGTTTAACACTAATAATCATTAACTACTACAATACTGCTTCACTTCATAGAAGAATCGTAAATTTATGCATATGATTTAAAAACCAATGTATGTATTACAGTTGGTTAATTAATTGGAATTAAAACTCAACTGAGATTATATATTTGTCTAAATTATTAAAACTAATATAAAGAACTAAGTATATTTAATATGAAATATTTAAAAGATAAAATATAATCAAAACTCAACGGTCCGGTCCGGTTTTATATGACCGGTTTTTATAAAAACCGCAAATCAAACCGTTCACTATGGTTTTGAATATTTGAAACCAACCGACCGAAACTTAAGAGAAAAAACCAACCGTGAAACCAAACCGATGACCGGTTTGGACGGTTTCACGGTTTCAAACCGAACCATGAACACCCTAATCCCCCCCTTCCCCAAATTTGCAACCTAAGTCTCCGTGGTATCCGAATGCAACCAATTGAGTTCGTCAATACCTTTTAACTTTTTGTTATTTTTTTTTTTTAAATGACGGTTATGTTTTAACCACCACCATCTCTGATCTCCAACACCTCACCGATCAACGATTGTTTGAGCTCACGTTTCATCCCAAACACAAGGATCTAGTACCGAACGAGTATTTGTTGTTTATACTTGAAGACGCCAAAACCAGGAAACAAGCAGAGATTTGCCGTTTATCCTTGAAGTTATTCACTGTCGATCCATACCCGGCTTCAAAATGGAGTGGACGTTGAAGCTAGATCATCCGACGACATTTGTGACGTTGGCAATTGATGCCGATGTGAAGGAGACGGTTATGAAGGATTGGATCGGTTTGTGCACAGGCTAGATATTACTGTAAAGTTGGAAAGACGTGGAAGAGGGGTTACCTACTGTACGGCCTGCCGGGAAAATCTCCCTTCGCCACCACCACTGTCATAGACCGATTCAAGATGGTTAATAGTGGGTTAAACTCCAAGAACACAAGATAAGAAATAGAGATGTGTTACCATAAATTTCTTCATTCCTATCTTAGACTAAAATGCTAATTGTCATTTTATAGGCTAACAATAACCATAAAATAAGGAAATACGCTAACACACTACTCAAAGAAAACACAATATGAAACAAGGAATTAATATTGGAAACAAAGCAATAACAATGAAATTTAATAAACATATTCATGGACAACGTGGAGGTGAGCATGGCAACGTGGGCCGAATAATTAGTCATGTATCAACCACCGTTCAGTTACTGGAAAATCGAGTTTGATTGCAATCGAAGAAGACAGCAGACAAAGCTTTTGTTCGGAAAAATCACCCTTCGCCGCCGCCACCACCACCACCTACCAACCTTTGACATTCGATTACGACCCTCCTTAGTCCTTACCCTCAGCAAAACCACGTTTCTTTTCACTCCCACTACTCCGTCATACGCCTCTCCAAACCCTAATCACCAATTCGAACTATCACATATTCCATATCAACCTTAACCACCGTACAAGTCCGCCTTTTGACTCGCCAGAGGTTTCGTTACGTTTAGGGGAGAAGCCACCGGAGGGAGAGTAATCTTTGGGGATGTTATGTATGTTTTTTTAGAGAGGGTCGGTCAAGTGTAAATTGGTGTGGGTTAAGGGGTAAAATAGTCTCTTAATCCGTTTTGTTAACGAAAAATTGAGTCCCATATTAGGAGCGAGATCAAACCACACAACTCATTTTGTAATTAAATATCACGAGGACTCACTTTGCGAAGGAAGGGTTTCAAGGTGAGAGCGAGTTCAAACCACACAACTTATTTTGTAGTTTACTCTTTATGAAATTACCAATGTACCATTATGACGTGGTTATTTTTATATATTTTTTTAAAACCAATTTTTCATGAAAATTTACAAGGCCTCTAAGCATAGACATACAAGCCGTCAAAAGTCGTGCAAACCACACTTCACAAATTTTAACACCCGCCTCATCACGCAAGTTTCAACCACTAGTTTCTTTTATTGATTTAGTTATCTCATTTTTATTGTTTATCGTATAATGACATGTATGTTCATCTTCATTAATGAAAAAAATAATTCATTCAACGGTTTTTGATTTGCTCTACGTGTATGCACATAGGGTTGTTAGCACAATGCTGTTGCTATAATATTCTTCGGGCGACGAAGAGAAGTTCAGTTTTCTGACCCAGTTTCATTTTAAGTGCTTTAGAGCATTCATATTAAAATCTATATATTTATCTCTATAATTAACTAGAAATAACTATTTTTTCTCTCTCTTATTCAATTAAATAATAGTTTTTGTATCTTTATCATTATATTTTTCTCTCTCTTCAATTTACTTTAATGACCAGTGTTTCTCTATATTTACTGGTTTCATCAGTTTCTCTATATCTTTATACTCATAACCACTTTCAACCAATCTCTATAATGTAAAGAAATCACTCACATAATTTTTAAAAACTCTAAATTTCAAGTTGTAGAAGGTACTTAGTTAAATCACATTATCATTATCCAAATTCCAAATTGTAGACGATACAAATTTTATCCCCGGTCCAGTGGGCTCAAACTCCTTATCAGTCGGCATTAGGTCCAACATCCCTTCCTTTATAAAATGCAGCCCACAAATGAATGGGTTAACATTTTTAGTTGTTATCTATATACATCGATGTTTGGTAATATCACATACATAAGTGTCTAATTGACTCATCCTTCGGAGTGTAAGTGAAACTTTAGCTTTGCGGACTTAAAGAAAAAACAACTTCTAACACAATACTGGACTCGGTCCAATGACCTCAATGGGAGCAACTTAACTCTAAAGGTTTTGTCGTTGTAACATGTTATACATGATATTTTACAAGTTTGTAAGGTATTTATAAGATTTTCGTTTTATTTAAGAAAAGTTTTTTTTTTTAAGAAACACTGAACTCACATCTTGCCACTCACTCACCATAGTGTCCATTGGTTAAATAACTTTATAAAGAGTTTTTTAAAGTAATATAAAGTTCTTAAATCGAAGGGCTCAGAAAACTAAATTGTTGATAGAAAGAAAGAAGTTTTGGAAATAAAAGATAAGCATATTTTGATTGCTGATTTTATTAATAAAAGTCTATGACCTATCTATCATTTATGGAATTTATTAGTTTAAACGGTTTTGAGTTTCTAAAAGTTTGTTCTGTCAGTACTCAGTATTCTTTGATGGGCCTAGTTTTTTTTTTTAACGGCTTGTTAGTGATTAGTTGTTAGTATCACTAATTTAGTAATTAAATGCCTACGCCCCAGTGTTGAACCTAGTATCCGGTTGTTTTTGGGTTTCGTTAAATTCACAGTCATCATTTTAAGTCCAAACTTAAACAGTTGAATGGTTCGGTGACTCTGTTTAATGGCATTTGTTTAACATATATGGCCCAAGCTACAAAGATTAATTCGGCTCAAATAGAAATTCACTAGTAAAAGTACGTACTAAATAACAAAAAAATTAGCAAAATATCTTTACAAAGTGATGGGATTTATATCTGGAAAAAATTGTCGAGTCGAACTTACTTCATGGTTCATGGCTTCTTTATCACTAATCGTTATTACTTAATAATATTGACTAATTTTACAAGTTTAATGGCACTTTTTGTGACATTCACTATTGTTATAAATAGACACTGACAGAGTGATAGTGATAAAGCAACAACTTTTTAACAGAGTTTTAATTTAATTATTTTAAATTCATTTCAACTGCTCTTCTAGCGATGAGTTAAAGGGACCAATTAGAAGACAACAACAATATATAAAATATCACAACTAATAAAAAAAGTTGAGATGCGATAGAGCTAACAAACCCTTAAATCCTATTAGTTCCATCAGCAGATGATATATATATATGTTTATATATATTGAAATATTGTTGTCTCAATCGAAAGACTTACGAGTTACTGAGTCTAGACAATCTTTGATCATATCCATATCACATTAAGAAAAAAGTAGGACCGGTAGTAAGTTAAAACAGCTACGATTCGGGACTTGACCGCCAGGGGCTAAGCTCTTAATGGGCCAGGGGTTGCCGCTGATTTTTTCGTGCGTAGTGTAAATTTCGCGATTTCGACCGAAATTTTTTATATATATATAGGCCGGCAACCCACGAAATTCCTGAAAATTCTACATATATGATCTTGTCAACCCTTGACTATTTTGTCAAGCTTCGCCACTGCGAGCAGTCCCATGAAAATGACATTATTGTTTGTTACACACAAAAGATAAGTTGTCCTTTTGAAGGTTATGAATGATTATTACAAGGTGCATTGTTATAAAAGCGACATTATTTTTTGTAAGTATCTAATATCCCTCCTCATTTGTCATTTGCTGGGCTAATTGTTTGTAGCACACATTGTTCTCAATGCAAGAACAAGTCATAGTTTAGATCGAATCTTTTTTGTTAAATATAGAAAGAAAATATAATTAAAACGACCAACCTGAAATTAAAGGATAGGGAATTTTCCAATGTATCACAAAGAAAATTTCAACTATTTTTTTTAAAAGAAATTATGCTTCATACTACATGAAAATGGTGCAACAAGATGAATGTTTATTGTAAAGACTTTTTTGCTTTTTTTTATAATCAGTTGCTTACGGTCACGTTTTGGTTACTTGCTCCCTCTAGTTAGTTATGTATTGGCGGGATCCGAGGATTTAACGTAAGTGGATTCTCACGGTTATAATAAAGGAAAGTTAATATTAGTTCATTTTTATTTTAAGAATCATAATGTTAATTAAAGCTACTCGTATTATAACGGATTAAAACAACGATTTATTAAAAAAAGTATTAGAATTGAACCGATTGAAATCATGATTTAGTAAGTTTTACAAGGATCCAATCCACGAAGACAATTCTATATGCATTTAGTGGGTGCTTCTTATTAGAGCAAGTTATGGTACTCGTATGATCGTTATGAAACTGGATATGTAAATTAAAACTTCTTTTGCTAAATGAAATTTTGAAACCAACCCAGTATTTTCTTTCTTTCTTTCTTTTAATGAATATCATATTCTTATTGATTGTTAAATTTTATTTTTAAACAAGATAACAGTATAGTCATCAAGTATAAACACACACGTTTTACATTCAAGATTAAGAAATTCATTCACAAAAAGCTCTTCTCTTGTTCATCTACAACTTTTGCTTTTCTTGATGATGAAAATGGGAATCTTGCATTCTCATAACTCTTATGCACAAATTGATATTTCATCATAAAGGTCGAGTTTTTGTGATGAAAATCTAGCTTATTTTGGATGGGAAAAGAGTACTTTCAGAATCATCATCCAAATTCAAAATTTCATCATCATCAAGATTCGAGGTGTGGTATTCATCGGGTGAAGATGACTTAGCTTTCGGTTGTTGATGTTGCTCAAACAACTTCTTAAGTTGCTTTGCTTGTTCTTCAATTCTCAATTGTAAGTTCCTTTGAATCTGATATCATAAGCAAATTTGTAACAAACTCCAACATTCATTTTTTGTCACAAAAGAAATCGTTTTACTACTTCAAAATCAAAATCTATTTTTTAAAGTTTTTTTGAAAAACTTGAATGAAACTACTACCTCTAGTTGGTCATGAAGTTGCCTTTGCACCGCAAGTTGCATTTGCAATGCATCCTTAAATTGCATGCCACTGATGAGTAAGTCAAAGTTAAAGGTCAAAATTAGTAAACTTATGTCACATTTTTGACAAATATCGACAGTGTAAAAATTGATAAAAGAAATATAAGAATACACAAAATATATATGAACATTACTTTATATTTTCAATATGCGATATGGTATCGATACTAGTTCTCTTCTCCAAATTTCCTACACAACAAAAAGCTCATCAGAATACATATATAAAAAATTGAATAATATGTATCGAGTTTTCTATATTAACGTCATCAATTATTTATTTTAAATACAACAAAATTCTCAAAATAATTTGTCTAGAAATTTAAGTTCTTACTGAAACAATAAAGCTGTGTAAAGATCTTAAACAAGATTTATTTATAAAAAACATAATTTGTTAAACAAAAAGTGTTTCAGTGTAATCCCAGCTATATTTAAATCATATGATTGGATTAATTAAACATGTTTGAAATGCAACCAACCCAACCCACACCATGATTTGACAAAGTTCTTTGTACCTTTTGCAGATTCTGGTAAGTACTTTGCTATTCTGTATTTCTGCAAAATAAATAAAAATCAATCAAAATAAAATCTAAAAAAAACATATCAAAATTGAACAAATTTTTCCATATTAATAATTAACCACTATACCTGTAAATGACTTTTCACATGAAAGATTGTTAATCCTTCTGAGTCCATCAATTTCAATATCGCCTTCGGCGTCGCCTCTAGTAAAAAATTTGACACAATTTTTAAAACTAGTTTAACAGAATCTCCAATATACTACATAAAGGGTAAAAATGTAATTTCATAAAAGTACATACTTTCGGCACCACCTAAGCAATTCACACACTCCACAAACTTATCATGGAGATCTTGAGTCCATCTGATTCTTGTTTTAGGACTTGGGACAACACTTGCAGGATTTGTATGATTGTAGGAAACTTGACCCGAAGGTGGTCTAGAATGACCTAATTGCCCCTGTCAACATACATAAACATTAATTTAATTTGATATATCATAAATCGACATCAAAATCAAAGAAAATAAAACTTACACCGAGATCAAGATTTCCATCATAACAAATAGTGGGTGCAGGTGATTGTCTCCAATCAGAAATATCAGATTCTTCAAATAACTTTCTTTTTAGCTCTCTAAGTTGATCTTTTTCAGATTGATTAATGCATCTCATCTTGTATGATGATCTATCATAAGAACTGAAGTACCTATATTCATTAGGATTCATAATATAATCTAGATTCATCTGGGGTACAGAAGAAACATCTGTTTCTTCATTGAAAGATCGATGAATTCCATTTTGAGAAAACCCTAAATATCGTTCAGTCGCTAAAAGTGCAGAAGATGGTGATCCAATTTGTTCCATGATCGTTTTACCACAAGATGAAGTTTGTTGTCGGTAACTTATCATCTGTTGTTGCTGTTGATCTTGATCTTGATCTTGTTCTTGTTGGTTGATGATTCCAGAGGGCAAAATGGTAATTCCAACTTTCCAGGGTTGCTGTTGTGCACCACCATATTCTCTAGTTTTTAGATTGTAAACCATTTCATGGTTACAACCCATCTTAATTTGAAGTATAATTCCTTAAAAAACAGAAAAAAAAATAAGAAGCTTTTTTTAAATAAAAGCTGGCAGCGATTTATGAGTAAAGTATATCTTCAAGAAATTGGATCAAGTTTCAAGATAAGAACACGATGAATATCAAGAAAAAAAAAAGTTAATAATATTTGTGTCTTTGTATAATGCAGAAAAAGAGTATGCATTACATTTTGAACACAATGGTAGTCACTTCGACACTTGATATATATTATTCTGAGAATAGAAAGCACCATCCATCTATCTTCCGATGATTCCAACTCATATAAAATTCAAATAATTGTTTTTAAAAACAATTTCTCCATGTGGTGTCTACATAATATATAAAATAAAAACTTGTCTTTTGCATGATTCATCGTGTTTTCGATAAAAATTAAATACGATTTCTCGATGCCGATTGATATATATGATTCCGGAAATTTAATTTAATTTTCTTTTTAAACTTGCAAGATAATAAGAGAATATTAAAGCGGCATCTGATTTAATTTAATATATAATAGGTAAATTTTAGCATATATTCATATTCATCGATCTATATATTTTCCATTTTATTCCATAGCACAAATTCAATAAAGTTAATACGAATAAGCAGATCTTTAAGTGTGTTAGGTTGAACTGCATCAACTTGATGTACAAAGAGAAACTTTATTTCTTATTTTTCAGGTTGAATGCTATTAACAATACAACTTGTTTTATATTAAATCTCAATAAATCTGAGTGTTAGTTAATCACAATTATACATTTGACTACTTAGCACGTTTCTTAGATGATCATAAGTCGATCTTGATTGTGTCTTAATTATTTATTAGTCAGCTAGCTTACGCAAATAACATCAAGTAATGTAAATTTTATGAAAATAGAAAATATATATTCCAACTTTTCATAACTAAATGAATCATGACACTCTCCGAATATTCTTTTAAGCAAAGTTGTTGATCAAATTTTCATGATCCATATTCTCTTGTAGTTCATTCTTAATAGTTATCATTGTCAATCCATTAAGTCTTTCTTGAGACATATATTGTCGATCGTAATTAACAATTGTTTTATAAATTGAATTGGACATTTATCTTATTATGTTATATATGGATCAAAACTAAACAATAAATTTAGACTTTTATCTACATATGATTTATTATAATTTTGTTTTATAAAATATTTATAATTTTCTATATAAATTATATAAAAAAAATTGAAAATTTAAGGCCCTTAAAAAAAAGTGCCTTGTACGGTTGCACCTCATTCACCGTATAAAAGCCCCCCTTGTTAACATGTACTTTTAGAGTGGTAGTATTGACTCCATGTAGTAATATTTCGAAAGCACAAATCGCCACATAATAATTCTAATTCTTAACGATCCAATACGATCCAACTATTGGTTTAATTTAATTATCTATTTATCTGTTTGTTACGCTCGATGTTAAAGAAGACATCCGGCATACATTCTAATTAATATTGCCAATACACATCCAACTGTTTTCTTTATATTATCTTGTAATTAATACTTGTTTTTATGCGTTCAAACAATCTTGTTTTTTAAATTTTAATCAATTAAGTTACAATCTCCCATAGAAAGCTCAAATTATTTTAAAAAATAAGATTCATTTGTCCTCTGGTCACCTATACAGACTATATGCACACAAGATATATATACACGTTAAATTAAAGTTGCTTAATTTACATCATAGCCCATAACTTATTTGAAAAAAATCATATGAAACCTTCTTGTGGCGCATGATCAAGCATGTGACCTCTTGATCCCAAGTCCAACTTTCATCGCCCTTGTCGTTGAGCTATAAGCTTGTTGGCTTTGTTTCACATGGTAAACAAATCATATTGGACTAAAAAGTGTCTAAGATCGATATATAAGCAAGAAGAAAAACATCTTAATCATAAATTTTGGTATTTCAGTGAAATCCAATTAACTGTTTAGTCGTTTGTAACTCATTTACAATACATAGTGAATGACGAAAACCATTTTATCTATACTATATAATATATAAATTTTTCAATGACACATGGCATTATTTTAGGCATAGTTAAATTAAATTTTGCCGTCTCTCTTTCTTATTAAATATATGGTTAATTAACAAAGTTAAAGACTAATTATATTATTTACTCAACATTTTTTTAAACACGACTAAAAAAGAATTATAAAATATGAAACTTTTATTAAACATGTAACTTTTCTAAAAAAAATGATTTTTTTTTAATTCGAATTTAATATTTTCTTTTTTAACCTTTATAATACAGATAATAGTCTAAATTAACTTTTGTAAAATTGACGTTTTAAAGAAAATTAAAATGATATTTTTATTTCTTACTTAAAATAATAACTTATATGCGAAATCTATCATCCCAGCAAAAACTTTTATAATTTCTGGATTTTCATTTATAATCATTTAACTTTTTTATTTAATATGTGTAATACATTATACACAATATATTATCTTAACAATTATTAAATTTCAATCTCACCAAGTCCAACCACGTCAATCACCTCGTATTATTTTCAAGACATCATAAGAAGGTTTATGAATTTTTACCATGTATTAGATAAAAATACAGTACTTTATTAACCGATAAGTCATATATAACAGAATAATCAATATAGTTTCAAAATAAGAAAAACTGGTAAAAAAAACTCAGATCGTACGTAACCAGATTTCAAAATAACTAAAAAGTTAAAACGACTATCACCGTGCCGTAATACCTATGAAACTCGTGCCATCATAAATAGAAGAAAATAGGAGAGTTTATACTCTGGGTTTAGTTTCGCGCTAAATTAAACCGAATGAAAAGGGCGTACCCGGTGCTTGACTTAGCTTCCGCTCTGCGCAGGGTCCGGGGAGGGGCCGGATCGCTTCGCGATCTGATGTACGCAGCCTTACCCTGCACTTTTTTG
>WOUH02000001.1:2995102-3009377 GCA_009936405.2 Stevia rebaudiana
TGATATATGATGTAAAATATATTAGAAAACATGTAATAGTACTTTGGTTATAATGAAATGAAGTTTTTATTCCGCTGCTGTGTTATCTCTGTCTTAACCAATGTACTGATGTGTAAATCCGATGACGTGGCGAGCCCATGGAATTTGGGGCGTCACATCTGTGTGACCCTCAATCGTGACAGGAGGTATGTTGGTGTTTCTTTAATACGTTTTTCAGTTTAGTCTGCCCACGTGTGTTGTTTTCATTGTTTACGTTTTTAGGTTTACAATTTTTTAAGGATGGAGCAAAATAAGCTATTGATCAGTAACAAGGTGGGTTGAAGATTTTGATTTTTCTTAGTGGCTTATTTGTTATGATCATCATTTAACTCTTTTGTAATAGACTATGTTAGTAGTAGTGAAGTATGCATATAGATGAATCGTTGATGGTTATGCATAACAACTGGTCGTTTTCCGGCAGTCAACCGATCAAATCCCGGCCTTTGACTATTTTAATTCCGACGTTACGTCATCTGTAATTCAATAATTACATAAAATAAATATTCCTATTATATTCCTATACGTATTACGAATCATTTAAGTGTATGTGAAATCTTAATACGAGCAACGGTTAAGAAGTTACACGCAAAAACGATACAATATTCCATAGGCCTGAAATCTCAACTCCTCACCAGAAGGTGAAACCAATGGGGTTAGATAGGAAATAGTAATTCGTGTACGTAGGCAAAAACCACATGCGAAACGGAGTTCAAACGAAGCGCGAAACGCAATTCAAAGTTAACCAGTCGCGCTTAACCAGAAGCCAGCCACGTGTCGACACCACAACGAGCTTGGCATCACCAGGCCACGTGTCAAGTTCTGGGTCAATGTCGAAGCGCCACGTGGCAGCCTCACAGAGGCCCGCAAATCTGGGTTATCCAGGCGTATCGCGCGCCTCTCCCCTTTTCTTTCTTGCGTACCGCCCAAAACCCAGATAAGGGCGGCTCGGCCGACTTCCCCGCGCACTACGCGCAAACCACCCTCCAAGGGCCGCGCGTACCGCCCGGCTAACCGATTTTTGCCTATATATAGAGGTCGACGAACAAAACTTCTGGACACACACATTCGAAATCAAACTCAAGTTCAAACGCACTGAATTCTGTTAAAACTATCGTGGAGGATTTACACAGCTCTGATCGATCATTTATCGCACTCTTAGAGGAGGTTACGCTCGTGGATCATTTATTCTCCTATTTTCTTATTCTCTATCTCGTTATCACATCAATCAGGTGAGTTTCATAGCCCCTCTTTAAATATGTTTTACTGTTTTACAATACGAGGGAGATTACATATACACATCACTACGTTTTCAAGACATGACATAATGACTATCCGTTATTACATGGAGTCAAAACGTATGTGACTCAACAACTACATTATGTAGCTGACACTTGATTTACACATGTTTTAGGTACAAGTAGACTTGGCATGATCACATAGAGGCTAGTTGGACTTAGTTTAATTTAATTAGACTCGTTGTATAGAACTATGTGTATTGTATTTGTTATTTAAATTAAAACGTGTAAAAAAGTATTTAAATTTATGAAATCTTTAATAGCAATTCACAATCTCTTCCTCTTACTACTTCTCTTTAGTGACCAGCAACTCACACAACAACTTGTAACTCCACTCACCGTTGGACACCACATATCTGAAATCGACGGTGGTTCCAGTTATCGTCTTCAACATCATCGATCGATACCACAAATCTGATATCGACATTTGAAGATCTAGAATCTCCGTCAGTGTCCTCAATAATGTCCAGCAACACCAAAACAACCCAAAATCTTCGTCGAAATCCATTAAGGTCGTCAAATTTCAAGAAAAAAAAACGAACGGGGTTTGATGATGGCTAGAAATAAAAGGCAGAGGACAATGGTTCTAATGTGACGGTGATGCTAGATGATGATGGTAAATTAAAACGGTGGTGGTTATGTTTCTAATTGTGAAGAAAAGGGGTGGGTTTTAGTGGCGGTGGAGTGGTTTCTCAATGCAAGAGGTGATTGTGGTGGTGGATGGTTGATGGGGCGGTGATGGTCTTGGAACCAAAATTGTCAGTGTTGGATATGTGATAACGGTGGTGGATGATGATGGTGGTAGTGCACCGATGATGGTAGTGGTTATTTAATGGCGGTGGTGGACAGGTGATAATGATGGTGGTGGTGGTGGTGGTGGTAGATGGCAAATTTGGTGGAGGTGGTATTAGAATAAGAAGTGCCCAAAACACATTAATGGACCCTTTTGTTTATTTTTGTTCAAACTTTAGTCCTTAAAACGGCTATATTGATCATTTTACTCATTTTTAACAATAGTGAAAGTTTGTCTTAGTACTTAAGAGGATTACAAAAGGAAATCACAATGTCTCAACTTGCTGTAAAAATATGTTAGCATCTGATCCTCGTAAATCTTCTAAACCACGTGGACTATTTGTGTAATTAACTCTAATATATTTGATTAGCTGAGAGTTAATATCTTTAGACAAAATTACAAAAACAGTTCTTTATGTTTACATGAAGTTACAGAAAACATTCTTTATATTTAAAAGTTTAAATTTTCATTTTTTAATAAAAATATTGTTACAGATTAAGTCCTTTCTGGCTAATGTCGCTAACTTTTTTGGTTAAGTCAGGCAATACATGGGGCAGTTTCGTCCTTTTAACCCATAAATGACCTCTAGTGAAACTTCTTTAAACGTAAAAGACCTTTCCCGTAACACGCTAAAATACCCTAAAAAAACTATCATACTACATGTTTTCTAATTTTTGTTCATAAATCTTGGTTTAAGCCAGAATACTTATTATCATTTCTCATGATTAAACATGATACGTGAATTTTTACAAATTTCTTCTTTTATGTTAATATCGTTCGCATGCATAATTTGAGAGAACATATCATTAGGATTTTCCAAGCCCATAAAAGTTTCTAAAGAGAGAAACTACTTCTTTCGTCATTTTCCCGCCGGTGCATTTGTAACTCTCCCCACCAACTGGTGACGTTTAACAAGAACATACCCAACTGACACTTCGTCAAATGTGATTTTATCTTTAAAAAAGATAAAGCAATTATATGTTAATTGTTTTATTAAAGTACTTTCATATGGTGCGCAATGCAAATCTTGGGACTTAAGTTTGAAAAAACACGTGGACAGACTGGCTAAGTTAACGGGCCAAACTGGGCTTGGGTTATAACGAGTCATTTTGAAAAATATCAATTGGGTTCCTTCCCTTTCAAAATGTAATTTTTACCAAATTCAGTATGAAGATCCTATGAATTTATATTTTAAATCTATGAATTCCAAATATTTAGTACTTCAAACTCATGAAACTATGCAAGCTTATGATTCTGCTATTTTGTATAGGACTATGGGTAGTAGTAAAAGAAATAAAAAAATAATATCAGAAAAGGAGCATTTACATAAATAGATAAAAGGCATGTGCTTCTTGCAACAAAAACATCCCCATTTTGTAGCCCATATATGGTCAATATCATATTAGAAACTCATGTATAGTCCATGATCCAAAACCAATGTTTAAAACAAGTTGCAAATCCATGTTTATTTTCACCGATCCATTGTATGTTACATAATACATATATCAAGATTTATTGAACAAAAATTAGTAAACAGGAAGAAAGTTAATTTGTTTAGGGTATTTTTAGTTTTACAAAAAAGGTCATTTTACATTTAAAGAAATTTCACTGATGGTTCTTTATGGGTTAAAATGACAAAACTACCCTCATAAGTCATGTGATTTGCATATGACCTGACTTAACCATAAAAGTTGAACGGCGTTAGCCACAAAGGACCTAATCTGCAACAAAATTCTCAGTAAAGGTTGTAAAATGAAACTATTAAAGATAAAGGACGTTTTCTGTAATTTCATATAAACGTAAATGACCATTTCAGTAATTTTGTCGAATCTTAAAGGCCTAATATGAAATAATCATCTTCTCCGATTCAATCTATATTAGAAAACAAATTATCATGTGATAAATCTAATAAATCAAACGAGAGTCTTAGTCAAAATCATTATAACTTCATCTTTTATCTACAAGACTGGAATATACGTAGAAGCATTATTCTACATAAATATCTTACAGGTTGCGTTTGAAAACAATGATTCTCGGGAAAAAAAAAAAATGAGAATATAAATTCTCACATTTTGCATTTTGCATTGAGGACCATGATCCTCACGAGTTATAACCGAAAGAAACAAAAATTCATAAACTAAAATTGAAAACTAAGATTCTCACATGTATGATTAGTAAAGTTGCCATTTATAAACTAGCAAAAAATAATAATAATCTTAGCTTCGTAATTATGACTTAAAGCGTAACGTGAGTTTTAATACACGTGGATATTTTGATGACTTAACTCGTATAAGATATTGTCTTTGAAATATTACCTTCAAATTTAGTTACTACTTCTATTACATGATTATCAAATGAAACAAATCGGAGCCTAGTACCATTACACATACTGTTTTGTTGATCAACATTTCTAAGTAGCATTACAAGAACACCGACCTTTAGTACAGATCTATGATTTGACAATCCTGCTATTCTAAGGTAATTAAACACATTTGGCGAGTATAAACTTTCTTGTAAATGAGATGTCATATTTGACGAATGCTATCAAGGCTATGTTATTCTTTTTCATCTCTTAAAAAGAGTGTCAACAAACGCTCAATTGTTTTTTAACCGGTAATTCTTAGGTTAGTTATCGGTGTAGTACACGGGTTGAACAATTTATCATACATAATTCATAACTTTATAAATAAATAAAAAATAAATAAAATTACATATTACGTTAACTAATAAAAACTAATCCACATTTATAATAAACAAATCTATAAATAGTTCATAAATCACTAAATATCTCTCTGCATGCATTGCGATGTTTTTTCTAAAACTTTGTAATCTTCATATATAATATTATTAGCTTTATTGTCTCTACTTTATTCATACATCAAAAAATATATGTTTAATATGATAGCTTGTCCTTTGAAGTAGAAACAAAACATATAAATAAAGAAAAATAAGTATAAACCTTTTTAAGAAAGAAATAATAACATATTAAATTGATTTAAAACCTACCCACTCATCCATTGTAACCATATTAATATAGTTGATATTCTTTCAGCCTTTGATATTTGGTTACTCCAAAGTATAGTTAGTGTAACCTTGATTGTATAGTTATTTTTTTTCAAGTTAAGATTATGAGATTTTATTAGTTGGTTCCATTTCCTATATAAGCTTGCTTAAAGATTTAATTAATTAATGTCAAATAATTCATGAAAGAGATTATATGAGTGACTGTTAACCGTATGTTATTGATATGTTGCTTCTTACATTTTCATATCGTATTTTTTTTCAAACAAACACGTCAATTAAGTTAAATTTTAAATAAAAAACAGTTTATTATTATTAAATGGTTAATTCAAATGTAATATAATTACGAAGTAGAATCTCAAGATTAAAGTTTAATCAAAATCATTAAATATGGTTAAATTAGGTTAAAAAGTAAAGTTTAAAGGACTTTGATAATATTTATAAAACCATTTAATTCAGATACTTATTACAAAGTTAAAAAAGTTTCGAATTGATTTATATTTAACATTTGATTGACTTAGAGGAGAAAGAGACAGGAAAACATGTTTAAAACATGCTTCAACAAATACAAATGATACGTATCAGAAAAACCTTGTTTTATTATATAAGATAGAAGATAGATTTAAAAGAAACTTGATGAATTAGAAAAAGATTTCGGGTTTAATACAAATACATGAATTGTGCATGGTTACTTCATAAGCAAGCGTTGTAAGCGTTTTGCACCATCCATACACCATAGTCTAACAATGCTAATATTATAATATAAACTTTAACGTAATAACGGGAAGATTAATTAGTTTTAAAAATATATAGGACATGTTAAACATTAGGTTATAATTTGATCAGTTATATTGAAAATTCATTCATAGGTTACCTAAAAAGGGTACAAATTCAGAACCAAAAGCAACTAATTTCTTAAATATCAACTACCAAAACAAGCAAACATGTCACATGTAAGACAGTATGCAAAATAAACCAACATGTTAGACTAAGTTCCAAATCATACCTGAAAACACATAACACTAAACACTAGCATCACCTCTTTGATCTTTTCTTCTTCTGTTTCGTACCCAACGTCTCCGAATCAACAGGTTCCCGGCTCCGTTTGCTGCCTGATCCTGCCGCCAATGGAGGCGTTGCCACCGCCCTCTTTGGCGGCCGACCGACACTCCTCTTTGCCGGACTACCTTGTTCTTTAACTCGACGTCCAATGGAACCCTTCTTTCGCAGTGGTTGTTTCTTCTTATCACTACTACCAACAATACCAGTACCAGTATCATTATCACGTTCGGACGTGCTTTTCAATGTGCTTAGCAACGGCTCGTTTGACCGTTTCATACGGTTCAAAAACTTTGCCGCGCTTTGTTTCTTTTCTTCTGTTTCGCTCAGCTTCGTCTTTTTACCAGGTTTTGTGTCTGAAGTTTCTTTTTCTTTTACAGGTGATTTCCCTTTTTTCTTCGCGCTTAAAGGAGACAAACTTCGTGATTTCTTCGGGTTTCCCTCAACTAACTTCTCCGGGTTTCTCGATTCTTTCTTTCCAGACGAAGACCCGACACCCGCTTTGGCTGTAATCGAGCTTCTTTTTCTACAAACAGCGATCGAACTGGTCAACTTCGGTTTAAGAAGCAATGAATCGGGTGTGTCAGTCGGTCGATTTGAATCGGTTTTTTGTTTTTTCTTGGTGATCATTTCGGTTAGAATAAGATGTCGAAGATCAACGGCTGCAGTTGATTCTGAGGATTGTTTGGGGAAGAATATGCGAGTGTTGTTCACGAGAAGAAGAAGATCTCGGAAGAATTTATTGTTGCCGTCGGAATACCAACCTTCTTTGAGTCTGGTTTGTAGCGTCTCGTAATCAATGTGTTGTTTTATCAAGTTTTTGTATCTTAGCTTTTCCTGCAAACATTAATATTATAACGAACGATTATTTGTGCTAGACGATAACGAAGTTTTTATGCTTTTTATGACACCGCATTTAAAATTACTAAAAATAGTAACATGCTTTTATTATCGATCATAACAACTTGATAAGTTTACCAATGACCGAAAAAAAAAAATAAACAAAGTGAGTTGTTCGAATTCGATAATATACGTTAGCGACGTGCTTTAATTTGATGTAATAAAGCTAATACTTATGTTGTTATAACTTTTGTTACTCTACAAACGTTAAAACCAAAAAACTGATATCCAATAACGTGTTAATATCATAATAACCAATATTTCATATTTGTTATGATAAAGTTTATGACGTCACCTTTGTATATACAGTTTCTAGTTATGAATTTAAGAAAAGTATAACATGTTAAGTCTTAAGTTGGTTGAAATTCGACCAGGTAAATATAATAGTTATGCAAAAAAAGCATGTCATCTAATTATAAAGTGATTATTTAAAAAAAACTAAATATAATATGTATAAACTAAATTATACATGAACTCTAGACGAGTTTAAAATTCTTTGATACACATAAATAATGTTAGTTACAATTTTAGTGTTTATTTCTTACAAGTATAAGGAAGAAATGAAGTATCAGATTATATAATTCTTCAAAAGATTCTATTATTGTAGAAAAGTCATTCTTTTGACATGATAATAAAAGTAATCGAATTTTAGAATACCTAAAATTGTATTTTATATTTACAATATACACAGGTAAATACCTATCGTTAAAAAAAATAAAATAAAATAAAATAAAAATCTATGCAGGTAAAATACCTATCGTTAAAAAATATTCAAAAAAACATAAACTTGTTTTTTTTTCTTTTCGAGTAGCAATTAAAATAACAGGAAAATGGTATTGAACCTGGCGATCGAGCCGCTGCTCAAAGACAACTGAGCTGAGGTTTTGAAATTTCTGCAAAAAAACAACCAACGGCAAGGATCTAACAGGAATGCTATCAGTAGATTGATCCGGATCGTCCATCTTGCGGGACCCACCTGGCACCCAATCATTTCTCATCTTTCTCGACTTCTTAGCCGAGCTTTGCACATCTGAATTCTTTCCCTCGCTTTTCGACTCGGCTACCGACTCGCTCGCTGCCCCATCCGGTTCAGTTTTAATCGGTTCTTCGCCGTCTGGTATAACCGCCGGTGATTCAGGCTTCTCGTCGCCGGTCACAACCGGACTCACTCCGTTTTCGTTTTCCGACTTCTCTCCGCCGGTTTCTAGGTTTCCGTTCGATCCGTTTACCGATTGGTTATCCCGGTCGGAATCGTCGTCGCCGGATATCCCTGGCTCCGGCGTTTCATTCGTCGGATCTACCGCTTTTTCGGATTCAACCTCGACGTTTCTGTGCCCTAAATCTGAGTTTTTCGTCGTATCTCCACCGGTTTTTTCACTTTCTTCCGTCAATCTCTTCACCTTCGATTTCAAAGACCTGGCACCAAAAAATCACATCGCAAACAATAAATCGCTCTCGCATGTTCATCAACGATTCTAAACGAACAGAAACAGTAGATTTATTCAGATCTGTATGTAATTTTAAGTTTGATTATTACGAGATGTATAGATCGTAATTCTGGAGTTCTCGCTGCAGTTCTAAAACTCTGAGTTTTCTCAATTCCTCGAGCCATGGAATAGCAGCGTTGGCGGTGGTGGTGGCGGTATCACCGCCGTCTTCCATGACGACGTCGTTTTCGTCAAATCGTTTAAACCGGCGTTTGAGTTCTCCGTATTTCTGTTCACAGTGATGAGGAGTGAGATAGATCGAAGCGGTAACGGAGCTCCGTTTTCGTAGCTCGGAGGATATGGAGTCCCAACTTTTGGTGCCGAAGCGGTTGACGGCGTAGGCTAGGAGGAGCTCCTCCCATGTGCCCCACGTTGCCGTCACCGTCGCCGGTGGTGAGTTATTTGCATCCTCTAGCAATCTCTCGTCGTCCGATTTGGTCATGGAAGGGTTCTTCTCTGTTTTCGTCTGTTTGTCGAGTTCGTCTGCAGCCATCGGCTCGGCTTGGATTATATAACAAGGCACCGGTTTTATGAAAAATTGTAAACCTGCTCTAACTGGACTCGTAGTTACCAAATTGCCCTTGTACGATTTTTCTGTCACTGCCATTGTCATACCCACCTTCGTAAAAATAAAAGGGTCACCTTTCGTTTTTTCGCAAGATTTTAATATGGGTGAAATTGCTGATGGATCCAACTATTTTGGGTTAGCCCGATTGTTTATGGGCTTTACGGTTTTTATTTTATCTACATTTATAAATGACGTACGTCAAAATTTATGAGAGATAAAATTCCTTTTGTTCTATTTCACATTAGACTACCCAGTACCCACTGTCTTAAGGAGTGCGTGCACCCACGCCCACAATCACACCAAACACCGCTCCACCCCCTTATTTTGGGGCGTTATTGGCCACCCTGTGGTTCGACCCACGCGTGAAGGAACCAAGAAATCCGACCGTTGCCAGTAATATCCATCCCATTCGACCGTTTGAAAAAAATTTAATTGATTTATTTTTAATATAAATACTCATCACAACCAAAACAAAACTCACTTCAACTCTTTATTCTCTCAGTTTTTTTATAGACTTTCAATATTTTTTTAAAAAAATTTCATCACAATGGATCCCAATCAAAACACCCCACCAATCGAAATCGTAACCAACGGTCGGTTAACCACAACCTAATTCGAGACCATTCTTTTTCCTTCAACCCAAACCAACAAAATCACAACTTTTACGACCCTAACAATGTTTATCGACCGCAACTTTCGTCTCAACACCAACAACAACCATTTTACACGTTTAGCGATTTCCCATGACCCAACAACAAGGTTTTGTAGATTTTGGTGCTAACCAACACCAAGGTTTTGGCGATTTCAATTATAGTCAACAAGGATTGGGTGATTTCCAACTCTTTGGTAGTCAAGACGATGCAATTCCCGAAACACAACCCGAACCCCAACGGAGAACTTGTAAAGATAAAAAAAAAAAACCAAAGCGAGGCTTCAAGTTCTCAACAACCAGTTAAAACCCAACAAGAGAGATGTACCATCGATGAGGAGTATACTTTGGCCAAGGCTGGGTCGATGCTTCTGAGTGCTCCATCGTTGGTAAAAATACTTTTTATATTTACTTTACTTCAATTTAATAATTTTTATTTTTTGATTTTTTCATCGCGTATAAATTATTATTGATTTATTTTTAGGCAACAACAAAAAAGGAACGGAATTTTGAAAAAAAAAACTACGAAAAAAGTATTTTTACAACGATGGGCCGTGTAGAATACTGTACGTACAACATGATCTCGAGCAAATGACCGGGCCTGAAACAAAAGTTCCTAAAATTTAATGGTGTTTATCAACAAAAATGTCAAACCCGACGTAGCGGTCAAAGTAATGAAATAGTCGTCGAGGAGGCACGAGAGCAATACCGCTTGGATCAAAATGCGAAGTTCGCTCACTCTCGCGCTTGGAATCCCTTGGAAAAATGTTCCAAGTGGTACGAAATCCCGATAATACGCAGTCCTTCATCAAAGCAGTCCAAAACATCGGAATCAAGCAACTTTGAAACCCCCGACGGATCGGATACTTGCGTTGAGTTTAACCTCAACGATACCGATGACGAAGAAGATGAGCCGATACGACCAAAGGGGAGAGATCGGGCCAAGGCTAAACAAGCATCTTCTTCACATGCTCAACGCGTTAGCACACCAATTGATAGTTTATGCGATAGGCTCGGAGATTTTAACAATATAAAAAAAGAACGACAAAGAATACTCGACTTGCAAATGCTATTCTCGAATACCGATCATTTAACTAGAATCGATTGGAAATACGTCGAAAAAGAAAAAGACGGTATTAGGAAAAAGTATTATGGTCAAGAATAATTTAGCACATTATTTTTTTATTTTTTGGATTAATGTAACTTTTTATTTTTCTTTTAGGCTTTTTCAGGAACGAAAAAAGTTTAAGTGTGAGGGATGTTTGATATGTTGTAAAACACACATATTTTCCTTTGTATTTTGCGTCGTATTTTATGTAAAGTATATTAGTTTTTATTAGTTAATGTATATTATTTAGTTCTATGTTGGAATGTAGGTGTTTGAGTGAAAAAGAAGCAAAAACAAGCTTAAACAGACAAAGAACGAACACCCGACGAAACACGACGGAAGAAATCAACAAAATCTGGAAACTGCACCCCGAGAGGTACGCGTGGGCCCAAGACAGATTCTTGAGCTTACTGCCCGTGGCCATAAAACCAAAAATCACCATCCCGACTAGTTTGTCCCGCGTGGTACGCGCAGGAAGGTTTCCATACCCCGCGCGACGCGCAGGAGGCCCCATATTCGTGAAAAAAAACCTAATTTCTGAGTATAAATACAATTGGACGGGTTCTTTCAAGGGAGTTCGGTCATTAGCCGCAAGGGGACGACTTTCAGAGGTTCTTAAAGCATTACAAAGAAATTAAAGTCAAGGATTGAAGATTGGAAGATGCTTGGATGCTAGTGTTAATCTGTTTGCTTAGTTTTTACGTTTGATTCTTAATTGTAACTGACTAATTGTTGTTTTCGATTAGTTTATTTACTGTTTTGATCATGTTTATTAACTGATTGATTATTAGTTGCCTAGGATTGAGATTGATTGTTGGATTTGGGCGTTAATGGCGGTTTTGGACTATATCAATTGATTGAATGTGTCTTTGGTAAAATCCTTATTGTGTCTAACTGTATAGCATATTAACATGACTGTGATTGGTAATAGACTATGTCTAGGGGTTGTTTGTCTATGAATTGCTTTGATGGTGTGTTTGAATTGCTAGTTTAGTTGTGTTTTGCGCTTTTGAGACCGAGAGTAGATAAGGTTAAGTTGTCTATTGCGTTATTTGGTAGTGTCCTTAGCAATTAAAGGTATAGGACCGCATGATTTTGAGTCTTTAGTGCTAGACTTAGACCGAGAGAAAAGTTCTGGTATAGGGAACCAAGATACGGGTAGGTTCGGCCGAGGGGAAACCGTAACTAGATATTAGATGCTGACATAGATTGTTTAGATAGGTGCCTTTGTTTTAGTGGTTCAGGCCGAGATGATAGTTCTACACTACTTAGCCTCACCCTAGCTTCCTAATCCATAGAAACGATATCTCAGTCAATTGTCTGATTTCGTGTGCGTGTGCATTGAAGGCTTGATTCTCAACCTAGGTAGCTATATTTTCCCCTTTGAATTCGTCCAGTTAGTTATTTAGTTTAGTTAATTGATTTTGAGTTTAAATTTCCCGTTTATTGTTTTATTAGTTATTAGTTAGTATAGTCGAGTCTTGTCAAAGTGTGTTCCTTGGTTCTTTCCCATTAAGTCTTGAGATCTCCTTTCTATTATGCTCTCGGATGAGATTAAGCTCATGGATCGCTATTCTCTTATTATCTATCTCGTTGCCTCGTATATTAGGTGAGTTCACGGCCCCTCTTTAAATAGCGTTTTTACTGTTTTACAATACGGGGGAGATTACATATACACACATGTTACGTTTTCATAGAAATATATATACATGAATATATACAAAGGTTATACTTTTATGACACGGCAGAATCACTATCCGTTATTACATAATCGTAACACGTTGCAACGTTTCTATACCACGTAAGCTAAGTCCCCTACAAACTGAACCGTTAACACGTGGTGGCAGGGTAATAATGAGTAGTACTACTGGGTCTGATAAACCTCATACGGTAGAACTGGAGGTTTACGCGCATGCATTATTAGCTCTCTATTATATGATTTATTGTAGTTATATGTGGGGCAAAATCATATAATGCTTTGGTGCCAGACATTTATGGTAATAACATAACTAGAAACCGTCTGATCAACAGTTTTGCAAATACTATTGTGATCATAAATATACTGAGCTTAAACAACGTTTTCAATGATATTAAAAGAGTAATATCAAACTATGAAACTTAACAGACTTTTCATTGATAATAGGAGGAATATCAATCTACGTTTTCATACACGTTTTCAAGAGGTTTTGCCACGAACTCTAAAACCTGCTTAATCAATAAACATAAAACTATTGGTAAGATAGTTTTACTAAACAAACTCAAACCTATGTTTTCAAAGGTTTCACTAAATGATACTTAAACATATGGAATATGTTTCATAAATCAATTAACAAAGGTTTTGCTCAAGATAATAAAACTTGTGAACTCACCAGCTTATAGTTGACCGTTTTCAAAATTACATGTAATCTCAGATATTGGAATCGAGCCATGGTATTGGCTATCTAAGATAGGCACTTGCGTGATAGTGCTACGTAATTACATTCGTATGTTATACACACTCAAGGACGCTTCCGCTACACTACAAGAATACACGTATACACTGTAAGTCATGTATTATAAGTTTATGTATAAATCAATGTTCTCGATCCTGCATTACCGGAAGTAAAAGTGGCAGACCCGCTCACGGACCGGTCGGAGGCGGGGGGCCGGGGAGCGGAGTGTTACAACTTAGACCGAACCACGTTAAACCCTTGTGTCGTTTACTGCTTTGGTGTGCGTGTGATATCCCATAAATCCTCATACAAACTCAAAACAATGCAAGACCAATTGGAATATTTAGCTAGCACATAAAGCTTTCAGAATCAAGTGGAATCACATCATTTGGACATAAACTCAATTCGCAGTGCACAGAAAGATATACCATACAAAATCTGCCAAATTCCCAGATTTACCCTTTAAACTTATAAAATGGAAAAATTGTTTTCAAACGAAATCCAAAAATTACAAGGCTAATTGAATCAGATACATGATTCTTTAAACTTAAATTTAGACACCTGATTCGACCCATTTGGATTAATTATCATCAGTTTATCATCATATCAATTTCGGATTTTATGATTTCCAGGTTGCTTTTTTTTTACAAACTCATCAAATTATTGAAATTGGCGATTGTTTCTTATCTATTACCCTTAGATTAACCATTATAACACTATACAATCATCAATTGGAGATGTAAACATCAAAATCAAGAATTCAAATGAAACCCTAGATGCGTTCTTACCTAGAATTGGGGATAACGCGATTAGTGTAGAAATCGATCCATGGATGCTTCCTAACCCTTCTGTGACACCCCGCTCCCCGGCCCTCGGCCTCCGGCCGGTCCAGGGGGCGGTCTGCCAACTAATCGGGTCAGTCAA
>WOUH02000001.1:3009477-3036377 GCA_009936405.2 Stevia rebaudiana
GCAGCATGGGGGAGCCCCAATGCCGACGAAAAACACCTCAGGGTGTTAGAGGCGGGGTTTCGATCTCGGTCCTTGCAACTCTGAGTGCAACGATCATAGGCCGTTACACCAACTCCTGTTCTAAAAAAAAAAAAACAAATTTAGGTTGTTCGGCCATATGTTCCCTAAAAGCGTTGTTAGTAGTTTGGTCTAAAATTATTTACGAAACCGGCCCACCTAAAAATCACAATGTTCGGTAGGTTTTTGAAATATTCTGATAATCAAAATAAATTATTTCTTTATCTTTTGAAAACGGCCCACTTGAATATCTAATTTTCGGTACGTTTCTGAAATCGGCTTGTCAATATTCCGATATCAAAATAGACTAATTTTTTTTTCTTTATAAAACGCCAACCTGAATATCTAATTTTCGCTTTCTGAAATCGGGTTGTCAGTATTCTTCTATCAAAATAACCTATTTTTATTCAAAATGGCCCACTTGGATATCACTAGTGGTCGGTAGGTTTCTGAAATCGGCTAGTCGATTGCGAAAATGAAAATAACCACATCCTGCCTAATCAACTGATCATGATACATTGACACGTCACTTTCCTTACCAAACGGTCCCTTTTGCATTTCTTCAAAACAATAAAAACCAAACATGAGTTTTGTAAGTTTGTTCCAACTTCCGAACTACAATTCACAGTATAAACTAATAATCATTTCATGATATTTTTAAACTTCTACATTCTAATCTCCACATCTTTTTGCAGGTCACTAAACCATGGGTGCGGGCGGGCGAATGTCGAACCCCGTAAACGGTGAAAAGAAACCCGACTCGAACCCACTCCAACGGGTCCCGTACCAAAAACCTCCTTTCAGCGTCGGAGACGTCAAAAAAGCCATCCCGCCTCATTGTTTCAACCGATCCGTCATCCGTTCGTTCTCGTACGTTTTCTACGACCTCACCATCGCCTCCATCTTCTACTACCTCGCCAACAATTACATCCCGCTCCTCCCGAACCCACTCGCCTACGCGGCGTGGCCCGTTTACTGGGCATGTCAAGGTTGCATCCTAACCGGTGTTTGGGTCATAGCCCATGAATGCGGTCATCACGCTTTTAGTGACTACCAATGGCTCGATGACACCGTGGGCCTTATCCTACACTCTGCCCTCCTTGTACCCTACTTTTCATGGAAATACAGTCACCGTCGCCACCACTCCAACACGGGATCAATCGAGCACGATGAAGTTTTCGTCCCGAAGCTAAAATCCGGTGTCGGGTCATTCGCTAAATACCTAAACCACCCACCGGGCCGAATTTTAACCCTACTCGTAACCCTAACCCTTGGTTGGCCTTTATACCTCGCATTCAACGTTTCGGGCCGATACTACGATCGGTTCGCTTGCCATTTCGACCCAAATAGCCCGATTTACTCTAACCGTGAACGTGCCCAAATATTCATCTCCGATGCCGGAATTCTAACCATGTTTTACTTACTCTTCCGTCTCGCGATAACGAAAGGGCTTACATGGGTCTTAACCATGTACGCGGGACCATTGCTTGTGGTTAACGGGTTTTTGGTCCTGATCACATTCTTGCAACACACCCACCCGTCATTACCTCACTACGACTCAACCGAATGGGACTGGCTCCGTGGGGCTCTAGCCACCATTGACCGCGACTACGGGGTGTTAAACAAGGTGTTCCATAACATAACCGACACTCACGTAACTCACCATTTGTTCTCGACAATGCCTCATTATCATGCTATGGAAGCAACAAAGGCGATTAAGCCGATTCTTGGAGATTATTATCAATTCGACGGGACTTCGATTTTTAAGGCGATGTATAGAGAAACAAAGGAATGCATTTATGTGGATAAAGATGATGAGGTTAAGGATGGTGTTTACTGGTATCGTAACAACATATGATTCGACCTTTTGGTATTATTTAGGCTATGTTTGGTTTTTGTTATGACGTTTGAGATGGTTATGAGGTTGTAATAAGTGTTTACTTGAACAATTGTGTTACCTTGTTTTAAGGGGTTTGTTTTAGTTTTAGCATCAAGTCCTCATTTAATTTCTATAGTCTCATAATTTCTTTGTTACGTCTACAAAACAAGTCCATTTGCATAATCTAATATCTCCCTATTGATTTTGCCTTTTGTTTTATGTTTATCGAAAATCTGTCGATCTTGTGGTATGATCTTAATCATAGGACTGTTACACATCGATCCGAATTAGTGAGTTATACCATTCTTATCGTGTTTAAACTTAAATATTCAGTAAAGTTGTCTTTCGTTTGGTCTTTGATATGAAATACACAAGTATAAAATAGTAGTATTTTTTAGCATGATCCAGGAATTTGGTTTGGTTTTAAATCAAGATATAATTTCTTGAAATTGAGTGCCTAAACATTGAATTTAAGCAAATTTGGATAGTTGATTTGTTGATTTGTTGATTTTCATATTCAAATAAACAATTGCTTGGATTATCTTTGAATCGTATAAACCTTTTTCATGTGTTACCTGAATGATTTCTTAGATAGTCAAGAATTTCTGTTATTAGAATAAGATTTTGATTATATACGCATTCTCTTTGATTGAGAGAAAGAGAAGATATCTCAATCTTCTAAATTGACAAATTAAATAGTCAGTTTATCTGTTTTAGAGTCCAATATCCCAAACCAACTAGTAAAATCGATTACTTATACAATAAGCCCAAACGTAATTAATAAAAAGCCCAAAAGCATTCATTTTACAGTGGCCCATTTCAATAAAACTTATTAAACGAAGCCCAAATGTTAGATATAAACCCAAATAACTTATAATTGAATCGAGCTCACAGTCTCGTGTCACCTAACTCGTTTTATCTCTAACGTTATTTCCTCGATCCGAAAGTTAATCATACACACTAAAATATACGCTGATAGCCTTAAAATACCAACATAATTTTTAAGTGCAATAAATAGTATTTTATTCTAACAAGCAAATTTACCCAGACATTTTGGCGTTAGAGTACGATTTAAAAAAAACGTAATAGGTCATGGGGGAACAGTTATATTAAAACCTAAACAGAAAATACTATGAGGCTCCATACTTTGCGGTATAAGTAATTAAATAGAAGTCCTGAAAACTTAGCCTAGTGGTTCGGGCTCATACATTCCAATGTGGAGGTCAAGGGTTCGAATCCAGCTGGAAGCGGTTTTGAAGGACATCAGGTGATGGATCGAATCCGGATTTAACATGGGTTCGATTTTGATGGGGAGCGAATGTTTACTCATTCCATAGGGTTCCTGCGCATCTGGTGTGGTCGTGGATTGTCATGGAGGTCGAGTAGTCGACCTTTCTAACAGGCCGCGAAAGTGAGGGATAAACGTGAGAAAAAACATCTTAAAAAACAAGTAATTTAATAGAAAATGCATTGTGGCGGAGCCTTATGATGACGTTAATGGTGTCTTGTGGAAACACCAGTGTAAATATTCTAATGACGAAAACACATTATTTTTATTATCAAAGTACGATTGAATTTCTTTTTCATTAGTTTATACTTTTAGCCTCCTTTCAAACACCAGTGTAAACTATGTTTTACCTAATCCTATTAGTTAAATAAGTATTAGTAGAACTACGCTAGTTTTGAAAGATAACGAATTCTCAACTCTCAAAGAAACTTTCTCTGTATAATTATTATATATTCGAGGGGCAAAATTGTAAACCTATAAGGTCTAATATTCATAAGATAGTGTTTTGGTCAACTAAAAGTTCACGGATGACTTGAGAATAGTTTGCTCCAAAAGTTTTGGAAAGGAACATCGATCTACCTGATCACACCCTTTGACTTTCCTCACATGTGCATGTGAAGCCCTTTATGTTGTTTACGTGTCAACTGCCAAGTACAATTTTGTAAGGACATTTGGGTTATTATTCTATCCAGACCAGAATATTTTCACTCCATTTATATTAATTTCATTATCGTTTAAAAGCATATACAATAATATTAATTATCATGTATAAACAAACGTAACAAGTAAGATTTCATTTGCAAACGAGGGCATCAAAATTCTAATATTGTCTCATTTGTCAAAGCAGAATTTTCAAATTTGTTTTTCTATCATCGTTCTTAATGAGTCCCGTCTCATGTTCTTATATAACGCACGACTGCAAGAGACCACGAGTGTCACTACTGCCATTGATAACATCCACCATACCAACATGTACTTTTTTTTTCACAAAGCACATGACTTTTGCCTTCCGCTATCTGGAGGATGGAGACTTCGTAGAGATCACCAAGGGGCATTTTTCTCAATGGTATAAGATGTTTGTTAAAAGTGTTACTTCCTAAAATAGGTTGAGGGTTCTAGTCCCATAGTGAACAAAAGGTGAAAAAAGTTTCTTTTTCAAAAAAATAGTTAAATGAGTAATTATTCTTCATCTAATTTAAAGCCCCAAACTTAGTTTAGAGGATTTGAGATTTTGAGGTCAAACATTACATTTCACGTGACTTAATAATTAATATATCTTCGGTTGTCGAGTGATGAAAGATTTACCTAATGTGTGCGTGTTTTTTTTTAAAGTCAGTTTTGTTTTATGTGACATAATATATCATATCTATCACATTTACAATCAAGATGTACAATAAATTCGCCTAGTGGTCCACATTTTTTCCTTAAAACACAAACGCTATTAAATGGGCTTGCTTTTTTTTTTTTTGGCTCTTTTTTAGTTTGAACTTAATAAATATTTTATTTGTATTATCAGTCTGATTTCATTTACGTTCTATCTTAGATTTTAGGTTTCTCTCTTGTTCACGTTTTTTATCGTTGCATTTTTATTCACAATCGGCTTACGCCTTTGTGTATTGTAACTGGGTTATGATCGTTTTTAAAGCTGAATATGTTTTAGGTTATTGCATCAAAGTGAAAATTTGTAGATTCGTTTTCGTGTTTTTGGATGCCCATTTGTACAATGATGGACATTTATATTTGTATATTTTTAAAATGGATTTTTAACTAACCAACGGTTAATTATTTAGTAGCTTAGACGGAAACATCATCACAAGAATATTGTGTACCAGTTCGATGGTGTGATCATTCAGTAGCTTATAACATTCAGATTAATATCATAGTGTTGCATTTGTACACACAACCTAACATATTATAACTTCTACTTGTATATGTGCTAGCCGTTATTATTTTATAACTCTTAGCATTGTTTAATCTATTTAGACACTTGACATTATAGAATAACAAGTGCCCAAAAATAGTTTTGCAAGTCTCATAGTGACTTTCTAACTAAAATAAAGAGTGAGTTAGTATAATACGACGACCAAATTGCTTAAGAATCTAGTTGACTCGAAAATGTGATGAGCTAGATTTTTAATGATCATATTGAGTCTGCTAAAAATGTGCAGAGCAAACCCATGGAGGCATGATGGTCAGACGTTGTGGACAATTTGATTTTCGTTAAAGAACAAGGTATTGATCCAATGGAAGATGTTGATGCACACTCGAATTTTTTTATGAAATTTGAATGTCCTTTTAGCTATGAATCCAAAGTAAAGCTAAATGATTCGAGCGTCAGATAATTATTATGATAATTCAAAAGATAACATGAAGGGCTCGACATATGATTAAAAATGGTTGACGCACACTCAAAGTTTTTTTTATGGAATTCGAGTGTTCTTTTAACCATGAATCCAAAGTAAAGCTAAATTATTCGAGCGTCAAATAATTATTTTCAAAAGATAACATGAATGACTCGAAATATGATTAGAAAATAATCGAACATTTATATTACAATATTCATGGTCAAACTAACAAATAATCACATATAATAAGAAAATGAGAAACTTATCAATCCAAACTAATCATGCCTTTATAAATAAGAATATTCAAACGTCAATAGGATATCAGATAATCCCCGATACTTCATCATAATCTTTTCAAAGTCGATATGAATCTCATGAATCACTATGAATTATATTCACTCGTATCGTTCAACAATAATTATTAATTTTACTCGCCATATACAATATTACAATCACTTATTATCATACTCGTCACATCACACAATCATAAAAAATGAAATCAACTATAACAATCCTTGTACAAATTACACAAAATCTTGATAGAAAAACTTCACACTTTCTTTCAAACGGTCACGCTTACTGATAAACATTTGTTAATTAACACATGCTGATAAACATTTGTTAATTAACAAATGCGTACTTTTTTCTTCTTGTCCTTCAATAAATATACTTCTTGTATAAAGTTTACATATTTGTTGGTTCATCACTTGTGTCGTGGTCTTCTATGAGTAAACCTATCATATTATCATATCAAAGTTGCCAAATAAAACTTAACAAGTGTCAACTTTAAACTTTGCATTTAAAAATAATGGTTATCCGATATCTTGACCTAATACACATAAGTCCAAACATGTGTCCATCCCAATAATATGCAAAATTAACATTGATTTAATTTAATTTTAACCTTATTTATTAGCCATATGTTATTACAAATATTGAAGTTCTCTCATTTTTAGAAGCCATTGTAACTCAAACTTATTCGGACCGAGTAAAAGAATCACTAATTCTCTACAAAAAATGTCACATATACAACACTAAAAATCATTGTTGTGGCTAATATCATCACCAATCGGCAAAATTTTGGAAAAATAGTAATATATTCACAAACCGTAAGTTTTATTTGCAAAACTAAAAATCATGCAATTAATTTGTGATCGCATGATACCGCAACCTTATCATTTAGTGTTAAAAATAGGTGTTGAACATTAGCAAGCTACACTATATACACAATGATAAAACACGCAAGTAACGTTTATCTTTATCAACTACTTTTTTCATAATATGTCACTTGCATAGTCTGTTTGCTATTTGTATACAAAACTCCAATAGTTTTTTCATAGTCAGGCCAGTTAATCCGTAATGACCAATGTAGGTTCATGCCCGAACGATTTTTTGAAACTTTCAATAATCACTTGTACAATCACTTACAACGTTAACTTTATCGATCAACTACTTTTTTTATAATACGTCACATTCGATCCGAAAGTTGCATCAATTTATAATACATTACCAAATTTGATGTAACTCATGTTAAATTCTTCATGAACCCAAAACAATCCCGTAAGAACTTCCCAATCTCCGACTATAATACTAAAGAAATCAAGGGAATTAATTGTTCTTACTCGGTCGTCTGCTAATTACAATGTCAAAATCATATTCTCTAATAAACAAATTCAAATCACTATAAAATGCTTATAGGTTGTTGCATCGAATTTTTCAAATCCCCTTAATTTGTCCCGTAACACTAAGGATAGGCTTAAACTTATGATAAATAGGACAAATAATCTGCTTTTGATGATATATTAACTCTCATGAGGCAAAATTCAAATTATTATTTCCTTTTAATGTAAGAATGTTGCTATGTGTAGTAGCTTTAATTCTTTTGCCATCCAGTTAAGAAAGTGTTTTGTGTGATTGACAAGTTTAACGCAACCTCAACTGTGTAAAGACAAAATATTCATTTACTTCTTCTATAATAAATCACACAAACTTATATGTAAATCACTCAACTTTGTACATTATCTTGTTCTCAAAACCACGTACCCTTTAAATAAAATAAAAATCACCCAACAATTATCCAATATCTCCCTCTACATTTGACATCCATAACGTGTCAAGTTTGTTACAAAATGTTGGCGGTTTAAACCGTTTCACGAAGAATTTATCATAAAGAAAGTTTGTTACAAAAATAATATCTAAATTTAATTTAGATTTCGAATCCAGCGCTATTTTGTGCATTTAAAAACGACCGACACGGGTCTGAAATTGTCAAATCATGTATTCATCAGGGTCTTAAGTGTACGCAACTGACTCTTTTAAATAGTGGGTGTTTCTTCCATCATTCTCCGGTGACGGTTTCTTCATCTCCGCTCACCGCCGCTCTGTAACCGCCGTCCGTTACCGAGAAACTGACGCCACCACTAGTTTTCTCTCCCGCATTTTTCACAAACTGAAGTACACAGAACAAATCTCGTTCTGTAACGGTTATCTGTAACGAAGCAGAATCAACTGCTTTGAACGCTCTTTCTGTAAGTATGCTCTCTTTCACATACACAGAGAAGCGTATACAGTCTGCAACAATCATTCTTGTTTGATTTTATACCGATTTCTGTTAATTTGTACTCTTCGAATTTGGATTTAGTAATCGATTGTCATATTATATTTGAAACCTGAATTTGCCGGGTTTTTTTGCCTTCTCGATCTTATCCATATGTATTTTAGGGTTTTCGATGTTTAAACTGCATTGATTCTTTTGATCATGTAAATTTTCTGAATATGCATCATATCATGGATTACATTCCCAATTTAGCAGCAAATCCTTGAAATCTAGATGGTTTGCCCAATTTATGAACTGTAGATTACTTGCCTAATTTATGAACTCTGAATTACTTTTTTGGGTAACTTCTTGCTGTTTGTTCTCATGATCAAGAAGAAAACCGTTTATTCTGTCATAATTCACTTTTTAAAGCAATCATAATCTGTCAATATCTAATAGTATTTTTAATATAACCAACTTTAAGAAGAGACCTGCAAGAACCGGAACCGCATAACATTTGGACCTACAGTACTATAATGCGGTTATGTAACCATCTATTGCATCATCTTTCTGTCTCTTTTTAAATCAGTCATACAAGTACATATATTATACGACTCTTGTGGTTCTCTAATTAACACTCCCCATATGTTAATCTTCTTGTTAATTCTTCTTTTATTTTGTCATGATTAACTCTGTAAATCTATCATAACATGTCAAGATCTTATCAATACAATAGGCATTCAGTACTGAACCAATACGCACTAATATCATATAATCTTCTTGTTAATCTCTCTCTCTTTTCTTTTTCTATAAAATGAATCTCTACAGATTGGTGATTAAAAAGGAAATGAAGGATGTTTTCTAATTGGGTGGGAAAGTTAACACCAAAGAAGATCAAAACATGGATGAACAAGATTGACAATGTCCTTCTGGAAGATGCTGATAAGGACCCACTGATTTGGTTTAAAGATCTTGAAAGACATAGGTTTGGTGAAGTTTCGTTTGCAGTTGTACAAGCCAATGCGGTTATTGAAGATTATAGCCAGGTGGAAACAGGTCAAAATGCCACGTTTGTTGGAGTTTATGATGGTCATGGTGGTCCAGAAGCTTCACGATATGTTTGTGAACATTTCTTCACTAATCTCATTCGTGAGTCTTCTTTTTACAATTTTCAATTTCAAATACTACTTTTAATCACATAAATCTTGATTAAAGTTCATAAATACATGCTTATTGTCTGGGGTACGTGTTAATGAATCTCTATAAAGCCATAAATAAATCTTGGTTAACCCTTTTTTTTTCAGTTTTCAGTTAGATAGTTTGGTTTTTTTTTGGTTAGATTTCAATATTAAACGGGGTTTGGTGTTAATTTAGAGTAATTAAAAAATATTATTACAATTTACAAATTACAAACGGTTTTGTTTAAAAATAGTGAAAGCTGAACAGTAACACCTTTTTAATGGTATACATTGTAATTACATGACTTGTATTGTATGCTTGATAAATTGTACTTTCATGACATGTTCTTTCTTCACTAAAATAATGTATGGATCAATGTCATTACTCATTACTTTGATTATCTTTTTCTGATTGGTACAAATATTGGCTTCTTAACAATAAATAACCTTTTTTTAAATCTGAGTTATTAAAGATAAACTTTTAGTTTTTTGTCACGTGGGTTATTATGAAATATCGTATAATAACCTAACGGTGCAAACAACTAAATTTCAATGACTCAAAATAAATGTATAAAAATTACGATAAAACTTAAGTTAACTAAATTAAAAAATCTGCTATAATACTAGTAGCAAAAGCATGAGTATAAGCTAAATAGATTCAAATTGTTTATTTTTTTAATAGATAATGTTCGAGAAAACGGATTAATATCATCAGAAATGCTAAGAAATGCTGTCTCTGCAACCGAACAAGGATTTTTAGGAGTGGTTCATAGAAGTTTTGGAATAAGACCGTTAATGGCGGCAGTTGGTACTTGTTTTTTGGCGGGAATAATATCTGGAGGAACATTATATGTAGCCAACATGGGTGATTCAAGAGCTGTTATTGGTCGTGTAAATATGCGCAAATCTGAAAAAATCATTGCAGAACAACTGACTGAAGATCATAACGCGTCTTCTAAAAGAATAAGGAAAGAACTTAAGCAAGATCATCCAGATGATCCAAATATTGTTGTTTTTAAAAATGGCGTATGGCGTGTTAAAGGCATTATTCAGGTATTTTATTCAACTTTTTAAATTTTTTATTAAACTGTTAGAGGGCTTGTTTGACTAAAGACATATACTGATTTTTGCTGTTTTTTTATAACCAACACATCAGACTTTAAACATAGATATAAAAGGAAACAGTTGAAGAAAGAATATATTTATTTTTGGTATTTAGTTTCAGATGATGTGTGGTCAACCACTAAACTTTTCAATTAATTCTAATCATATGTAGGTCATCCAATTTGATATTTTTTGTATCATATTGTCACTTTCAACTATATATATATATACTGATTGATGATAATGCCCTTTGGAGAGACCAAAATGGATTTATAGTGGAATAAACATGTTATAGGATAGTTTATTTTCTTTTTTTTTTTAAAGAAAATTTAAAGGAATTTCTATTAATTTTGAAATTTGAGTACTTTGGGTGGTCTCTATTTAGTCTATTGATTATCCCATATAGTTTATCTAAAATTTTATGTAACTGGTCAATTGAAAAACAACCCATTTGACCCGTTAACATTTATATTGGCATGTGGTTTTAGGTGACAAGAACCATAGGAGATGTATACTTGAAGAAACCTGAATATGCTCTCGACCAATCGTTCCCACGGTTCCACCTTCGTGAGCCGATCCGGCGACCCGTTTTAAAAGACGGGCCATCTTTGTACAATAGAGAGTTGAATCCTGATGACAGGTTTATTGTGTTTGCATCGGATGGATTATGGGAACATTTGACTAATAAGCAAGTTGTTAAGATCGTTCACAAGAATCCCAGAGAAGTAAGTTTTTCTAATTCACATTGCAAATTTTTTAATCGTTTATGATTAGTTGCAACATTTTTTATTGGGTCGACTCAAAACATTCGATTTTTTGCACGGGTAATGTTGGGATCATTTTTTTACTCAAAACACTTGTTTCCAGTTTTTTATATAATAAGTAGGCTAGAAACCACGTGAATTTACATATTTTGAAAAAGAAAAAATATTAAATATTTAAGGGGTGAAATAAGAAATACATGGTTGAATAAAATAGAATATAAAATATTAAATATTTGCAAGGGTCAAGGTCAATGGGTTTGACCCTATAGGCAATGACCATTTTTTCCAAGTTTTTTTTATTGTAGTAAGTAGTAACGTGTTAAATATGATTAAAAAAATTTATTTTGTTTCAGTAAAAATCTATTTATTTAGTTTATCAATATATGATGTTTTAAGGATTAATAGAACACTTAGCTGGCGTCTTATTGATTACCCTTTTGACCTGTTTCTGTTTTAGCTATTTTCATTCTAATTTTAATTGTTTGATATTAAACATAAGCTGAAACGACCATTAATAAGTATTTTATTTTATTAATACGATGCTTACGGTTTCTTTGTGTAAAAACAACAGGGTATCGCGCGAAGGCTTATAAAAATAGCATTAAACGAAGCTGCTAAGAAAGCAAATAGGAGTTATGATCAAGTGATGAGAATGGGAAGTGGGAATAGGCGCACTGTTCATGATGACATCACTGTAGCTGTCGTTTTCATCGACCAACAAATAAACGCAAACATTGATGAGGTGTCGATGCGTGGGTTTGCTGACTCAACCACGCCATCGATTTTTAACTCCTTGGTAAGATCAACGGATTGACTTGTTTTGAATGACATGTGACACAAAACAATGAGTTTTAGGATGAATCGGATCCTTTTAGTATTCTAACAATTGAATTGGTTTCTACATTTAGCTACATATTCTTTTGATTGTATGTTTCAATAAAGTGGGTTGTTACTTGTTAGTAACATAGCTAAATTTTGCCTGTCAAACTCATATTACTTGATCAATATACAAGTAATTTTAGTAAAATTTTGCTGTTTTAAATATATAAGTCCATTTCCAATGCATATTGTGTTTGTGTGTTTCATTTAAAGATGTGTCATGTCACCTTTAAAATCATTAGCAACTCTATTCACCTCATGATTTTTCAAAACAATCCATACCTCTTTCACTTATCTTTACCTTTTTATATAATATATAATTCTCATACATGAGACATCTTTGTCTGATACCATCTTTTTTTTATATCACAACTTGTCATAGATGTATCCACGTAATGCAAACAACCATGACATGCTTGTTTGAGGGTATTAGTATGTCGCATTCACCTCCATATATGTCAAAAACGCTGTATTGAAATTGCTAAAGTTTAAATTGATTGTAATACCCTTCAAGTAAAACATTTTTGAAAAATATCATAAAATATAGTAAAAGCCAAAATCAATTACATTAAAATATCAAATTCCACACATTAGACCATTGAATGCATATTATATTCTTATGTGATTTACTTAAAGATGTGTGCCATTCACTTGAAAACAATCCGTACATCTTTCCCTTGTCTTCAATTTTTCATATAGTTTTCAAATTTTACATTTATGTTCGATAATAGAAATATTTATTACAATAAGCTATTTAGTTATTTGTATAAATAAATTTTATTAAATTATCTCTATTAAGTTTATAACCATATCAATTCCTTAAAGTTTTACAAATACATGACTTTTTTGAAAGTTCTTAAAACTTCGCAAAGATAAGTATGAATAATTTAAAGTAAATAAAGCTAATACATCTTCATCTCTAATACCACAAAACGGTCACATACGTATCCGTGTAATGCAAATAACTATAACATGTTTGTTCGCGAGTGTAAGTGTGTCACATCCACCTTGATGGATATAAAAACGCTCATATCTGATGAATTGGTCGTGTTTCGCAAAGATGGAAGAAGATGATCCACGCGGTGTTATTAACCTCTCTTTGGTACATCTAGCATCTTCGACAACAAGCATACCTCTTTGGAGAATTTGGTGTAGGCATTCAAGATTCTTGGTTTCCTTTGGGTGACAAATCGTGCAAAAAGACATTATATGATATGAGATCATTTATGTATTTTAATTTTTCTATATGAATATGTAATTGTTTGTTGTTTTGCTTTTGTTTTCGTCTATGTATTTTGGTTAGAACTATCATGTTGTTAGTTACATTTACTAATTTTAAAAATTTCAAAAATTTCTTGGCCGTTAAAAAAAAAACTACCATTAATTTTAAAAAAATTGTAATAGTCTTGAAGAAAATATCATAAAAAGGACATAATAAATAAATAAATAAATAATAATAAAACCCTAAATCAATTACCATCCAAATGGTTGAAAGTTTAACCTCCATATTTCCTCCATAGAATTACTTCGAGGTAATCAACGATTGAACCCCTGCCCTCTTTCTTCTTCATCCCCATTTTCGATTCATACATGTAATTGCAGACATGAACAAAGCAACCAAATTAGCCCTAATTAACTTAAACAATCATCATTTTAATCTCAAAACCGCTCTATTTCATTCAACCCCTGTTCTTGATCGTCGACGACGCACCCACTGGGAATCTGTAAGTGAAATCGCATTTCTTTCCTTCTCTTTGTACGTAACCTAATTTCATGTGTTTCAATTTTTGTTTCGTATGATTACTGTGTTTTGTGCTTGAAGTTTTTCGTGTGGGGATCAGAAAAACTGCAAAAAAATCAGTTTTTGGATGTATAAGTAGAATTAGAGCAAATGAATGGTATTAAATTTATATTATTATGATTATTGTGAATCAGTTCAAGGGTTGATTACTTAATTCATGTGTCCCAATTTGCTTCGTATGATTGCAGTAATTACTGTGTTAATTGCTTGCAGTTTGTCATTTGGTGGGTTAGAAAGTCACAAAAAAAAAAATTTAAAATTCAATCTTTGGTTGTATAAGTAAGATTAGAGCAAATGAATGATATCAAATTCATAGTATTATGACTTTTGTGAATCAATTCAAGGGTTAGTTACTTGATTATATAGGAAATTGGGTTTTAAGTTACCTTAAAAGTGCTCATAAGCATCAGATTGGTCACAGAAATGAAACATACAAGTATTCAACGAACTGTTTGCACTGCCGATGTGGTGATTGTGAAATTGATTCGCATTTAATTAGCATTTTTTGTGGTTTCAATCAATTACATTGAGATATTAACCCTAAATGCAATAGGAAATTGAGTTTGTATATGTGTATTTCTTATCTTTGTTTGAGTTGCTCCATTAGCATTAGTTTTTCCGATAAAAGAAGTGATTTTGAATATATTTTATAGAATCATAGCTTTGCAAACTTGATTCCAAAAGGTGCGCATGATGCATGTGAGGCGATATGAAAACGCCTTAGTGCTTTGAGGCCGGACCTCTTGCACATTTAGGTCAAATTTTGGTCAAAGTTGGGATGTGTATGTAAAAACAACCAAAAGGATGAAGAAATTATATATGGTTTACTACTTTACTAGATATTATACACATAAAGAACAATGAATTATTTCGACTTGAATATTTATTACATCAAACACTGCGTGTATTATTATGGTTTCATTTTATCATGATTATTGATTAGCATTGTAACTTTGAGTTACTTATTAATCTAATTGTCCTTTTTTTTTAAATAATATTCAGCAGTCTGGACGTTCTTATAGGAGTTCATCAAGGGTGAGTATTATTTTACTAAATTGTTTTTTAATTCAATGATTTGTTTTCACTCTTTTGTTTCTGCTCCATGAAAAATTAAAGTAAATTATGTAAAATATTTTTTTATATTTTTTTTCTAATTTCAAAATTTGAAATTGGTAATTGATTTTTTCATGGATTTTCAGAGACCAAACTTCAATGCAAGACGACAAAGAAAGTTTTATGCTAAACAAGAAATGTTAAGGAATGTTAATGCTTTTGCAGAAAATCTTTTCAAGGTAAACAAACTTTCATAATGTCATATTTACCCTTCCAAAAAACTCATTTCATAGAAAATTAAATCGAACAAGTTACCTATAACATTGTGTGTTTCACTGAATAAATATATTTGTATGTTTATTATATTTGTTACAAAGTTTCATTATTATTTGTGCACTTTAGATAATTGCGCCATCATTAACTTTTATCTTATTATATTTGTTACAAAGTTTCATTATTTTACATCGACATTCTTATTAATATGTTTTCATATGTTTAGGGCTGGCATGATCATGATGAATTTGAGCCATCATCGAGTCATAGAAGCTCGTGGTTTAAAAATCTTAATGGTGGGCCCCGAAATTTTAATGGGCCCAGGCCCAAAACTAAGGGGCGTCATGGAAGGGCCCACAAAAGTAAGTGCCTTTTTGTTATGAGTTATTATTTAGTGAAGAAATTTATGTTGTTGTGTTAGATTTATGTTATTTGTGAATTGTGGCTGATTAGTAAGCAAACTACAAGAAATAGAAACAACTTTAACATTTTTCCTTATTTAGAAACCATCTTTACATTAGGCTCAATATATAAATCAGAGATATATTATTACCAATTTTAGCAAGTTGAATTTTATTATCAATTCTAGCAATCCTATCTAAATTTGTTGCATGTGAATTTTTTATTTTTATTTTTTCATTTTAATGTATGTGTGTATGCATGTGGCGTTTTACATTACATGCAATTGTTGCTTTCAAATATAAATAAAAAATAATAATTTTTTTGACATGTAAATGAATTTATTTTAGTTTCTTAACAAAGCATTTTTTTGCATATGATTATGTGGCATCAACTAGTGCCATATGACCAAATATAAAAATAAATTTAAGTAAAATGAGGTTGGTTGCTGAAATCAGTAAATAATATTTTGTTGGTTGCTATTTTGTACCTTAAAGTTTGAAAATGATGATGATGAAGTTGTTTTTGTATAATTTTCAGAGGGATTTCAGTTTTATGAAGATATTGAAGACGTTGAGACGATTATTCGGTCCGCTTTTAGTTCAAATAACGGGTCCTACTTTTGGTCATTCATAAATGATGAATCACCAAAGACCTCATCGCGCTCTTATGATAATAGTAATCGCGCTTCGTGGAATTGGAGACGACAGTTTGAAAGTGATGATGATGATGATGAGGATGAGGAGGATGATTATTATGATGATGATGATGAGTATGAAAGAGTGGAAACCAATTTAAGAAAAGACAGAATTGCCCTTGGTTTGAGTGGTTCTGGCCCTTTAAGCCTTGAAGATGTTAAAAACGCGTAAGCTTATTAAAATATTTTCCATAACAATATCATAAAGACTTATTATCGAAATAGTTTAGAATTGTAATCAGAAATAAATCGAAGTATAGTTTTGTATTTAATGTGTATAACGTAAACATATAAGTGACATATTTTCTAAGAAGAATAATAATGTCTATTGCCTAAAGTCAATGCTTACAGTTTAAATTTCAGATTTATAAATATTTTTTATAGATGATTGGTTTTTGTTATTAAAAAATTCAATTTTGCAGATATCGGGCATGTGCACTGAAATGGCATCCGGATCGTCACAATGGTTCTTCCAAGGTAAATTTTGAATACCTGCAAACACTTTTTGTCAGTATTTGTTAAATTTATGAATAATAAATCTATTAAATAAGATTAAAAAAGCATATATTGTTGAACTAGTTATCGATTTTTTTTAATAAACGGGGTTATGAGGTTTAAATTATTTAAAAATTCGCTGGTGATTTTAACACAGGTTGTTGCAGAGGAGAAATTCAAGGTCTGTAGTGCTGCATATCAATCTTTATGTGACAAATTGGCGCCAAATTAAGAATAATTATGGATTCAAATCAATCCTGGAGAGTTTGTTTAAATTTAATCGATGTAGTTTATTCTATCACTATGAAAAGGAAACTCAAATTAACATAGATTGTTTTGGCTGCTGCTAAATGTTTTAGTTTTTGTAATTGTCCAAATTACTAATTTCTTTTCTTTTTTTTTTTGCCATATTTGAAATTGGTCTTTTAATGATAAGTGAACATGTATTATTGAATCTGAGTTTATACTTTATAACGATACCAATTAAATGTTGAGAAGTTGAGTGAACCGTCTTTTTAACCCTTGTAATGTTTATTGTAGAACATGATTATTTTAATATGTTTTGAGATTTATTTTTTGCGAATACAGTAATTATAGCACTTTGTGTAAACATGTGTGTAGATGCACATTGTTATAATTTTTGGCAAATAGTTATATTTTTAGACATATTATTATTTTTTTAGAAAAACCCGGTAGTGAGAGGAAATTTTTGTTAATTTTCTTTTAATCTTACCTTTTAATTGAAGTGTTATATACAGGTATTGATATCATTGATCATTCTAGTAATTCTCAATATAATACTGCTTCTGAAAAAAGTTAACAAAATACAACCTTTTACAAAGAGCTAAATGTAAAGATAATGAAAAATCATCTAGTTTTGATTTCCTTTTCTAGATTACATTGTATTACATTAGTTTTTGTTTATAGAAATAAAACGTTAGACACATAGTTCGATAGTAGCTTCAACGTATTTTTAGTTCATCCAAAATTTAATCTCCATTTGCATCCATTCTGCATTAATTTTATCTTAGATTATTATCATGTTATAAGGTGGTTAAATCTCATCGTTGCTGTCATCTTTTTCGTTCTCTTTATCATATACGTTAGTTTTCTCTATTGTATATGTTAGTTTCATGCAACTTCCATTGTGTTGTAGTGGTAAGAGCGTTGGGTTCTCTATATGAGACCTAAGTTCAATTCCCACTTTCAACACCTTGAAGGGGGCATGGTGACTCAATGAAGGAAGACAAAGATCTTTATGATTTTCTGTTCCCAGTTGGACTTCGGGCGGGTGGGTTTTCCCTGTAACTGGAGATAACTTGGTGCGCTTAAGGGCGCCGTACGGCTAGCTGGCGGTGGTCTTTTGTCATTGGGTCACCCCGTACGGAGTACCTAGGCAATTCATTGTTTGTTGGCCGTTCAAAAAGTATATGTTATTTTCATTACATAATAAGAGTTATTCCTTGCAAGCTCTTTCTAATATAAAAGAATATTGTGCATCAAAATTGTACTTTGGAGCAACAAAAATAAAAAATTTAGTTACAAACTACAAACCATGTATGCGAGTTAATTGTGATAATAATTTTTTATTTGTGGATGATGTAGAAAATGTAATTCACATAGCACATAACATGCATGATTGAGAAAATAGAAAAGCAACAATGTATATGCTATTCACATTGCACATAACATGTTACATGTATATGTTTGACAAACACGTACCTAAAATGACTACATTGCTATTTTCTAAATATGTCTCTTTATGAGTTATTACTATTGTTATAATTTAAAAAAATATATATATAACAAGAGCAACTTTTATGTTTCACTTTTATATGACACTAGCTTAAAACCCGTGTATTACACGGAATTACATAACCAACACTTAAACTTTTTGTTGAATCATTGCATATTATATTAAGTTACCACGTTATAAGCATTCAAAAAATAAATGTTTGACACGTTTATAACTAAAAATTATGCTTTAAGATTTTAAAATTATTTAATAAAAACTTTTTAAATATAAACTTCTTAAATTTAGTTGATAACTATACAAATTACAGAAACGTCAAATTTAGAATTTAAACAGAGTAAGCGCGGTTTTCTTCTTCGAAATTTGCACGAGACGAAAACTATTAAGACTTAAAACGTTAGATAGCAAAACTGTTAAGACTTGAAACGTTAGGAATGGAAATGTTTAAGACTTGAAACGTTAGAGGTGAAAACTGTTAAGACTTGAAATGTTTAGGGAAAGAAAAGTTTAAGACTTGAAACGTTAGGGATGAAAATTGCTAAGACTTGAAACTTTAGACACCGTTTCTATTAACGATGGATTAAACTGTTAATTATTGCAAACCTCAGGGATAAAAAATGCAGATTACTTTTTTAAATAAAGAGGATAAATATTTAATTAGATAATAACAAATTTAAATGATTTTGAAAATTTAAAGATATTTTAGAATTTAAAATAGAATAAGAAGTATAAAAGAATTTAAATTGTTAATTTAGTTAATTTAAATAAATAAAGAACTCTTGAAAAATTGAGAGAATGCCACATGACATTTATGTTACTCTTTTATTAGAGGTAGATAAATAATTTAACAAATTCTCTCTTGTTTTTTTTTCTACTTATAATTATCTATGGATATGTATTTTTTATTAAGAATATGGAGCTTTAATCCGTCCATCTCACTAATTTTGAGCGAAAAGTCGAAATAATCTTTGCTGATGATTCATCAAACTCAATTCTCTCCAATTGTGATAGGATCTTCATTAAACTTGTGATGTACCACATCACGAATCACATTTAACATTTTAGATTATTATACTTAATAGAAATATATAAAAAAAGAACAATTTTATAAGTTGAAATATATAAAGAAAAAAAAATTGCTAAAATACCATCTAGAAGGGAATCAAATAAGACGACAAGATGTTTCCTATGAAATAGAGTCAAGACCTAAAGCTAATTATTTGAAGGCATTGGATAAAATTTTCGTTTGCTGTGGAATTCTTATTTCTTTTCCTTGGTAGTCTCTCTTGTATTCCTTTTATTTTTAATGAAATTCATAGTCTTTAAAAAAAAAAAAGAAAAAAAAAAAAGAGGGGAATCAAAAGTTGTGGTAGCATTAAAATGTGTAATCCTAAAAATTTCTTGATTGTTGAGGCCATTTATGGTGAAATTGATGCTATAACAGATTTATCATTTTAATAGCTTTTAAGTACGACAAATGATGTCTAGAACTAGTTGCACATGTTATCGGAAAGGTAACTGATTAGATGAATGTTCATATATTGTGATTAAGTATGTAAGAATAACACAAACTAGAATTTCAGAAATTGGTGTGTAAAACACAAAATTATGATGCAAACACATTTAATAACACTAAATCAAGTAGTGGTATGGAAAATTGAAGAATCAAGGGTTAATTTGACCAATGCTGCCATAAGTATGATTTTGACCAAATAAAAGGTCAAATTCACTAAATTTAGTTATAGTTAGTCTAAAAAGTATATTGGAATCCATTTTCATCCGTAAGCTGGAAAACACATATAAAAATACAAACATGTTTAGACAAAAATTCATGTGGCAATGCAACCGTAAAGACCAATAAATGAGTTCTACAAGCATGTTATTTGAAATAAACAGTGTAAACTACAATGATCAAATTCTAGAGTTGAGTGAACCTTTTTTTATCGGTAAGAATTGGGTGTACCTAAAGATAGTAACTAAAGTTTGGTCATACAATAAAACTTTGAATTTGTCCACATGAATTGTTCGGCCATAACATGTGCAAATCCCATCAAAGAACCTACTCGCCTAACTACCATTCCGGTTGCCCTGAAAATCTAGCCCAGTGGTTTGGGCTCACCTTTCAATGTGGAGTTCAATGTGGAGGTTGGGACTTCGAATTCATATGTGGGCGGTTTGAAGTATATCAGGTGATTAATCGAATCCGGATTTAACCCGAGTTCGATTATGATGGGGGCATAGATTTACCCATCCCACGGGGTTCATGCGCATCTGGTGTCGTCGTGGATTCTCACAGAGGTCGAGCAGTCGACCTTGTTTACAGGCCGTGAAAGTAAGGAATAGACGTGAGAAAAAACATCATTAAAAGAAATACCATTCCAGCTAAGGTCTTAAATTACGGGACTATAAACGTATCCTATCACTAAACTTGTTGAATTAACAAACCATAATCCAAAACCACAATACTAAAACTTTTCTTTTAGTGTACTTATATTAACTGCTTGTAAAAAAAGTGCTTTAATAGCATATCTATTCTTTCTAACACCTCATAGAATGATAGAAATATTAGCGATAGCGATTCTGAATAGTTCACTTATGAACGGAATGATTCAGTTAAAAAGAAACGGATCAAAAGACACCTAAATTCAAATTTTAGATGCATACAACCTTTATTCAAAATATTATTATATTGCTGCAATCAAATATGTTTCTTTCCCATCATATTACTATATTAGACACACAAGATATTGTTAAAGATACAAAAAAAAAAAAATGAAGAAAGTTTTTCAGGTCAACTCAATCCTGCTTCCCTTGATTCATCCCATAAAAGCTACCCGGTTTGATACGGAACCGTTTCGACATGTTACCAAAACCCACACGACCCGCCCATTTGGTCATTTAAAAAGATACAATAATACCCGTAAAACTTACTTGCTTACTAAATCATTCCCATCTGATGAGTTCAATTCTGGACTGGATTTTGTCTTGTATCTCAAAAACTGCAATACCAAAAATTCATAATGTTAGATCATGATACCAAAAATTTCATACATTGACTTCAAATGATATTTTTTAGCATGGAATTTGACAAACATTTAGCATAATATCAGTTTTGGACACAAGTTTAATGATGCAAAATCGATAGAGGTGTGTGTGCGTGTGTATAAATATAATATAGCAACACTTGAGTATTCTTTAGCAGATTAACTTCAAATCTGACACACATGTAATATTTTATTTCCTTCGAATTTAGGCAAGAAATATAAGGATTTCGGTTACGTAAGCCTATTGTCAAGAGTATGTCCTCTATTGTGTAATATGAAAACTTCACGCGTTTTCTAAAACAGCCAGAATCATTACATGTTATAGTTACATATCCATAAAATTTCATTGCAACTTTCGTAATTTATAAGTATATAACATCAGTTAGTGGAAAACCATGCATTCTTATAGCTTTTAACAGGAAGAAAATTATCCCTTGATAATTTTTATACAACAATCATGTTCATTTTGAACCTCAGTTTAAAAAATATCCCACAATTCCTTACCCACTATATAACCTTATTCATGTGTTTGTTTCTTCTATTATGTTTTGCCATCAACAGAAAAACTTCATGCAAAGTTTACTTGATAGATTTTGTCTGTTACAAGCCTCCACCTTCTCAAAAGTGCTCAAAATCGCGTGTTTTGAAGCTAGCAGCACAACATGGATATTTCAAAGAAGAGACGTTGGATTTCATGAAGAATTTTATGGAAAAATGTGGAATTGGTGACTCTGCTTATCTGGCAGAGACCCATTGTAAACAAAGTTATGAACCATTGATGAAAGATGCAAGAAGGGAAGTTGAGATGGCTATATTTGGTTCAGTAGACATGCTTTTAGGGAAAAAAGGTGTTAATACAGACAATATTGGGATACTAATTGTGAATTGTTGTATTTATAACACAGAACCGTCTCTTTGTAGCATGATAGTTAATCGGTATAAGTTTAGAGAAAATATTATCACCTACAATCTTGCTGGAATGGGATGCAGTGCAGGACTTCTGGCAATAGGACTCGCTAAACAACTCCTTCAGGTAATCAACCATTTAAAAAAAAAACTTATAGATTATGTCATCTTTTGCTCAACATATATTGGATTTTGCAAGTGGATATTACATATGTTATACCATATTAATCAATAACTATGAAAGATTGATGGTATCCAGCAATAATCTGTCATTCAACTCTTTTGTCAACTTCAAGTTTGCATATCATGGTGTACATAAATATCCAGAAGTACTATCATTTCATTTAGCTTTTGGACTGTAACTTGTAAGGATTAATGCAGCAACCTATTTTGGACCAATTTCCATTTTGGTCGATGTAAATTGTTTTGTCTAGTTTAATTAGGTGCTCAATTTAAACCTGTAAACTGGCAAAAAATGGAAGCATGTTACTATTCTGCATGAGATAATCTCATTATTCTCACTGCTAATTAAAATACCTAAAATGGAATTTCCTTAATGTATGCTGCTATGATGATATATGATACTCAGTTAATTAGCAGGTATTATAATATATGCATAATTGGACACAGATGACAAATCTAATAAACAGCTTATTATAACAGGTGCATCATAACTCGTATGCATTGGTAGTGAGTACAGAAAGCATTACCGGTAACTACTACACCGGGAAAGATCGTTCCAAGTTCCTGATCAACTGTCTGTTCCGCGTCGGAGGTGCCGCGATCCTCCTCTCCAACCGCCAATCCGATAACAAAAACTCTAAATACGAACTTCTTCACACAGTACACGATAACACGTCAAGATCAGATCGGTTCTATAATTCTATCCTCCGGGAAGAAGACAGTGCCGGAATCGTCGGCATCAACATCAACCGAGACCTCCTCGCCGCTGCGATAGCCACAATCACACCAAACCTAACCACCGTCGGTCACCTAATCCTTCCAATCCAAGAGAAACTCCTCTACATCACAAACTACATTGCCAAAAAACTTTTTCCGGCGTTAAACATCCAGCCGTACATACCTAATTACAGCAACGCAGTCGATCACTTCCTGCCTCACGTCGGCGGGAAGCCTGTGCTCGATGACTTGCAGAAGACGCTACGGCTTTCGGATGACGTCATGGAACCTTCGAGAATGACGCTGTACAGGTACGGAAACACCTCAAGCAGTTCGGTATGGTATGAACTGGCGTATGTGGAGGCTAAGGGTCGGGTTAAAGAAGGTAACAGGGTCTGGCAGCTAGCATTCGGGTCGGGTTTCAAGTGTAGTAGTGTTATTTGGCGTGCAATGAAGGCCGTTGATCATGGTGACTATAACCCTTGGACGGACGAGATTGATGGATTTCCTGTAAATTTGGTGGATTGTGAACCGGTTCCTGTGGATTTTGCACCTTCCAAGTATAATAATAGTTCGCTTTAATTTGTGATTTTGTTCATTTACTTTCTAACTCAGTTATACACTATCTAGACTATCGTGCATATCGTAAGATTTAAATCGCTAGTTACAAATATTTTATAAAGGGTTACATCTTTCATTCAAAATCACAAGCCATTTGTATAAGAAAATTTGTCTCGTTTAATTTTCTTTTGTTTTGATTTTAATCTAATTTTGTTTCAATCCTTTTCGGTCTGTAATAGTTTTATAATGTTGTCATCAAAATTTGGGAGTATGATTCTCAATTTCTCATGATAATACAACAATGTAGATTGGTTGGATCACTAACATATATTAGCCTTATCTTGCAAAACATAGTGTTACTTAACCTTGTCACAGTGACAACCAAGGTTGTGCATGTGATACGAGTTAGACTTCGACGCAAGAGTAAAAGTTTGCTTGGAAAATTTTGAGTTGGATACCACAAGAAAGTAACTGTGTGAGAGTGATTTGAATGTCCAGCATTTTTACATTTCTTTCTTTTTTTATCAGAAGTGGTGTAACTTTGAGAATAGATCTAGAGTGTGTTTGAGTTTGCTATTAAAAGAAATATATCTTTAGCATTTAATATTTTTTGCGTTATCTTTAGCATTGTTCCCTGTATCATTAGTATCATTGAGGTAACCCTATTATGCCACAACCAGCTAAGTTTGGTCCAACCCGTATGTTTATGAGGTCCAGTCTAACCTTACATTTTTCGTATTGTGACGATAAAAAATGACAAAAAAACAAGATGGTTTGTTTGACATATAACTTGGTGAATGGCATATAGACCTGTTTGACATGTAATTTGGTGAATAGCATATAGATTTGTGTTGATGCCTTATGGTGCACATTGGTTCTTAGTCGACAGGCATCCATTTGAAGACATTGTCCAGACATTATTTACTCAGTTAATTTGGTGTATGAAGCTAGTTGGGTGAGAGTTACTATGGACGCGAGTTAACTATTATGTTGGTCTAAGGTTGTCCCAGGTTGGGTCGGTTTGGTCCAACGAACGTCTACTTTTTCGTATAAATAATCAATATAAGAAGTATGATAAAGTCATTCCTATAAAAAATGTGATATTAACTTTACAAAAAATTTAAAATGTTGCAATAAGTTTATACATTTTGGATAGATGCTAAGATAAGACCATTTGATATATAAGAAGGTGTTGGTTGTCTAAATATCTAATCTAATATATTATATTAGATTTAATTTGTTTTGAGCAAAGAAAGTTTTGCATGCTTAATCATTTAGATACATCCCTTTACCTGTAACAGGCGTTTCTTGTGAAACTAAGTGTTTGAACTGGTGTTTATTTTTTTATAAAAAGGTTTGAGTAGACTCTTCTGTATGCGTCTCCCAGACCATGCGCTTACATTGCAAGATGCAAGCTGCTTATTTTTTAGAAGACGTCTTATTAAGAATGTTTGCATGAGCTCTTTTTGGTGTAGACTTGGTTAATCCACAAGTATGCAGAGGGATAAACACCACCACGGCACCACCCACCACCACCCACCATTTACCGCCACCGTCCACCACCCACCACCATCCACCACCACCACCACCCTCTGTTTACCACCACCGTCTACCATCACCACCGTCCATACAACACCACCAGCTTATTTAGCAGTTTACAAACGTTAAAAACAAACAATCTTTTTCTTGCAAACTGTAGAAGTTTTGTCCACATCTTTTTCTACAAATGTATGTAGACTGTACATGTGGTCCGCAGACTGTGTACGCTTGCCTCTTAAAAAACAAACTGCCTTAAATTTACTAACAGTTGGTAGCAATGGCCTATTGCTTGTTAACGTTGTTGTTACTTGTTAAATCAGTTGTTGCTTTGTTGCTAACAAATTGTTGTGTGAATCTCACGTGGTAATCAATATTCAAATCCTCCATAATCACCATCACGATGAAACAGAGATTTGATATAATTATTATGGTCTAAATGGGATGACAAGATAGATGCAAAAGATGAATAACAATTATAGAAGGTGGTTCTAAACTTTCAGCTTTCTATTCCCATTCTGGTTCAAACTTGTTGTGTGATAATATTTTTAATAATGAACATTTTTATTTTAAATAACTAGCAAGATGCTAAAAATCAAACATAATTTAAAACATAACATCAAACCAATTAGATAAAACAACATTATCACACTTCACACCTAGTGGCAAATAAAAGATCTTTTACGGGGCAAATTTTGGTCTCGGTTAAAAAATATTATTTCAAGTGCCACGCTTTCTTTTAAAATTTTCTCATAGCTCCCAATTTTTTTATTTTTTATTTTTTTTAACCATTAACTACTTTTTTTATTTATATTTAATTTTTTACATTGAAATAGAAGGTAAGCGGGCAACAAGCTGCGTCGCTAGCCCTTTTTGGATAGAAAAACTAAGTCTTTTAAAAATCATATTATATAAAATTAACAGAAACTAACAGTTTAATAAAAAGGAAAAAAAAACCGATAATAGTTTTAAGGAACCAAACCAATTATAACATAGAAAAGTAAAAAAGAACTTGGATGTTGGAAAAATTTATGCACTCTATCTCCTCAATATGTTTTACAAAATTTTATTTTTAATATAAAAGTTGTTTAATAGTGGTGGCTGATGATGTGCCTCATATGATAAAAAGAAGGCAAATTAAATTTTAATAATTCAAACTTTGACCTATTTGCTTGTAATAATTCTAATACAGCTAATTGTTACTAACGGTTCAAACTTTTATATTATTTACTTGTGCCAGTCCCTAACTAACGGAAGCTAACTCTGTTAGCATATTGCTTACGTGGCATAACGCCATGTTAGCAAACTTGTGCCATGTCATCAAATATCGCCATGTCGGCATGACACGTCAGGAGATCTTGCCATGTCATCATGTCACGTCAGCAATAAGTTAACGGAGTTAGCTTCCGTTAGTTAGGGACTGCCACAAGTAAATGATATAAAAGTTTGGAC
>WOUH02000001.1:3036477-3059204 GCA_009936405.2 Stevia rebaudiana
ACAATTTAGTCTTTTTTGTTAACAATGATTTTAGTTTTCATGTTTAAATGAAAATTGTAGTATTTGTTTTTTTAATGAAAAATTGTAGTATTTGTTTTTTAATGAAAAATTGTAGTTTTAGTAATGGTGTCCCGACCTGGCCGGAACTGTTAACCCGATCCGTTGAGTTGAAATGTAGCGTTAGGAAAAAAAAAATTTACCCATAAACCCGCCTCTGTCTTATTTTTTCCCAAGATTCGCCACTGATATAAGTGTTACTATTTATTTTTTATTATAACTCGACTCACTGCTCGTCTCGAATCATCTGGAGAACCTTGTGTTATACCACACGAGCTGAGTGGTATTAGTTGGTTATCCGCTCTCAATAAGATCGCAGTTTGTCAAATAATATAATAAAAGTTGTCCACACATTGGTTATCCGCTCTCAAAACATAACTACCAGACCACTTGGCCCCACTTATAAGTTATAACATAGCCTCATTCACGTGCACTGCGCGTGACTACAATTAGTCTTGTTAAATACTTAAACTACTGAACCAAAATCTCTTTTCGTTGTACAGTACGTTGATTGGTATAGAAATCTTACGGGCTCTTGTTTAACTCTTAACAGGCTCTTAATGGTTCAGATCTTTTATTGGTTCAACATTTAATGGTTCAGACTATTTGTTTTGTGAGCAGATGTCTGAATGATTAAGACATTTGCCTCTGAATGGTTAAGTATTATACTGAGTCCGAGTCTGAATGGTTAAGACCTCTTATCTGAATTGGTCAGACATTTTCCTATATATGGTTAAGCATTATATTACTTCTTAATGGTTCAGACCTCTTATTGATTCAACACTTAATGACTTAGACCTCTTACTGGTTCAACACTTAACCATTAAAAAGTTGTCAAACAACCCCTTAACTAATTTAAGAAATAGAAAATTATATTGGGATATTCCATAGTGATATTCTAAATCATTAATTAACCATTAAGTGGTTTATTTTTTGAAACAAATTATAAAAAGTGTCACATTTTGTCCAAATTGAATTGTTGATTTTATTGGTTACCATATTATTATCGTATTAAAGAAAAAATATGGTAACCCAAACACAACATGGCTTTAATTGTATCCAAGTTAGGACAACTAACTCACCACTTAATGACCAAAAATACACAAAACCATATTTAACACAAGTTGGATGAAAATAAACACCAGTCACGTTTTTTTCGGAGAAAACATTCATGGTGAGTTAAATAGCAACCATAAATGTGTGTATCACACCACCATTCCCGCTTTATATTGACCCCAAAATTTTAAAAATTTGTATTTATTTTCCAAATGCAATCTATGCCACATTAAAGATTTAATATTTTTCTCCACCTCACATATACACAATAAAAATCTCCAATTTTCTTCCACAAACAAGTCATGGAGAGCTCTGCATTAACTCTCTCTAGCTCCACTTTAAACCATATTTACCGACATACGATACCCAGAATCATACCAGTTTCTACTTCATCTTCTTCAACAAGCAACATCAATTACAAACCCACAAATTCAAATAATTCGGTTATCTCTTTTCGATCTTACTCCATCTTCAACAATTCTTCTCAATTTTTCCAGAATCGCGTTCGTTATGATTTGGCGGTTGTTAGAGCGGCTGCTTCGAGTCCTGAAACCTCCGATGAATCTACAAATCCGGCTGCAATTGGCCGGACTTTGCAACTTGCCGCCATGTTTGCAGCATGGTATCTGTTAAATATATACTTTAACATCTTCAACAAGCAGGTTGCTTCTAATCTCATTGTGAAAAGAAAGTTAAATATTAACTTTTAACTCTTAAAATGGTCTAGTAAAATGGTATAAATAATAAATTTCTTTTTAACAGCAGTTATTACATATAAGAAGCAGGTTTGTGTGATATAACTTAGAGCATTCACAGTAGCTTCCCCAAATGTATGTGAGAAGATCTTGCATAATTTAGGGTGTGGTTGAGAATGGTTGTGAGTAGAGGAGAGAGAAATATTTAGGGTTTTGTTTGCTTTTCCCCTAAAGTTAAGGAAAAAATATGGAGATGTGGATTTTGGTGTATGAGAGAGAAAATGTAATGATGTTATTTTAATAGTTTTTTAAAGTGGTTGTGAGTGAATGAGAGATAAAGAGATAATGATAAATGTATGAAAAAATATTATTTAATTGAAAAAAGTACAAATGGGGATGGGAAAGCTGCTGTGAATGCTCTTATATCCATTGTTGAATATTCATATCTGGTACTTAGAAAATATGTAATTTTAAAAGAGAAAATCACCAAAATAACCAACTTAACAAAAAATTCACCAAAATGACCATCAGGCTCTAATGGTGTCTGATGGCTGGAATTAGGCAAAGTTTTAGCCAATGGAACCAGCCGGCTACAGGGCTGCCTGATGCATGAAATCTGGCAAAATGTTTGCCTGATGGTTACAATCCGGCAAAATGCTTGCCTGGTGGATGAAATCAGGCAAAATTTTTGCCTGATGGATGGAATCAGGCACCTCCACAGCCAACTGGTTCTTTGGCAAAATTTTTATCTGATTCTAGCCATCAGATACTCTTGAAGCCTGATGATCATTTTGATTAATTTCTGGTCAAGTTAGTTATTTTCGTCATTTTCCCATTCTAAAAGCTTTCAGTGCTACTTTAATTTGACCTTGTTTTGACCACATGGGAGAGATACTTTTTCTTTTATGGAATAATTAAATAGATTATATATAAAGAAAAGGTAATTAATTAATTTAAAATAAAATTCAGGTACTCAAGGTTTTCCCATACCCAACTACGCTTACAACTATTCAATTTGGGTGTGGTAGTCTCATGGTCTTGATTATGTGGACACTTAAACTTCATCCAACACCAAAGTTTTACAAATCACAGGTACTTATGTATATATTTATAGTAATTCATTGTCTAATGACTGTTTACTGTTTGGGAAAATTGCCAAAACACCCATTTCACCATCTACTATTTCAAAAATGTCCATTTGACTCGCACAATCCCAAAAATGTCTAATCATTTTACAGTCGGTGGCGCTCGCAAATTTGTAGGCGGCCGTCTGTGTTTAAAACCAATAAAATTATGACATCTGTGTCCTACATAGGCGTCGCCTCCTGTGTATGTCTGACACACGCCCGTGTTGAGAAACTTTATGCTACAGGCGGCGCCTGTCTGTCAAACGTGTCACAGGCCATGGCGCCTGTATATACGTGATACGTACAAATACGAGAAAATACGATTATTAGACTGTATTCAACAAACGGGCATTGTGTGTAAAAAGTACAGTCAACACCTCTAAATTCTTGGTCAAACGCCTATGTATTTGCAGGCGCACCTCTGTAAATTTGCGGGCGCCACCTTTAATGTACAATTCAACATATGTGTTTAAATAGTCAAAAGCCTATAAATTTGCAGGAGTCGCCTTTAAATTTGTTGGCGCCGCCTTCTCTTTTACGGGCGTCGAGTGTTTGTTTACAAGCGGCGCCTAATTGTCGAATACAGTCTAATGGTCGTATTTGTACGTATAACGTATATACAGGCGCCAACGCTTGTGACACGTTTGACATGCAGACGCCGCCGCCTGTAGCATAAAGTTTCTCAACACGAGCATGTGTCAGATGTACACAGGCGGCGGCGCCTGTGTAGGACAAATGTCAGATTTTTATTGGTTTTAAACTCCTGCGTGTAAATGAGTTGACATTTTCGGGATTGTGTGGGTCAAATGAATATTTTTAGAATAGTAGATGGTAAAATGGTTGTTTTGGGAATTTTCCCTTAATGTTTCACTCTGAATCTAATGTTTCAACTGTTTTATGTCAGATTGTACCTGTTTTAATGTTGGCAGTTGCACACACAATGGGAAACCTTTTAACCAATATAAGTTTAGGAAAAGTTGCAGTTTCTTTCACTCACACAATCAAAGCAATGGAACCTTTCTTTACTGTTCTCTTCTCTGTTCTTCTACTTTCTGAGGTAAGTAATTTAATAATTTGTTAAATTCATCATCATTCATTTTGGGATTTTTTTAAAAGATGGTTTATAAATTGTAATTCTTACTATTTGTATGTATATATACGCGTAGAGACCGACATTATGGGTTGTTTCATCTCTTATACCTATTGTGGGTGGTGTCGCATTAGCATCCTTCACTGAGGCTTCATTTAACTGGTTTGATATTGCAACCAAATTCTTTAAACTTAAATTTTTAAGTCAAATTGATTATATCATCAGAGTTGACCGTTTTGAACAAATACAGGATTGGTTTCGGGAGTGCAATGGCTTCAAATGTAACCAACCAGTCGCGTAATGTGCTTAGTAAAAAGTTTATGGTTAGGAAAGAGGTAAATCTTGATTAATTAACCGTTTATAATATTATAATATAGTTAATAATCAAGTTGATTTTTACAGGAAGCTTTGGATAATATTAATTTGTTCTCGGTTATGACGATCCTCTCGTTTTTCCTGTTGATACCGTTTGCATTGTTATTAGAAGGCTTCAAGCTTACTCCTGAATACCTACAGTTTGCTGTGAGTATAATTATGGAAATAAATTAGTTTAATTATTAATCAACCTTTCTGTATAATGAATTTATATGTAATCTTTTTCATTAGGCAAATCAAGGTGTAAATTTAAGAGATCTATGTGTGAGATCTGTTCTAACTGGTATTTGCTTCCATAGTTATCAACAGGTACCATTCTAATAAATAATAATAACTCTTTGTTTTTATTCAGCTTTTACCAAAAGTAAACAAATTTCATGTTTACCCAATAAGGCAAATGTCACTAGTTTAGTAAGCAAGTTTCACAATTGCTTAAGTTTCAATTTTTATGAAAATTATAGTAAAAAATTGACTACTAAATACTTTACATTTTGCATATGCTTGCGTAGCGTGCTACGTTTGTAAAATGATATGGCATACATTGTTAATTATAATTGTTAATGTGCCATGTCATCATGTCCCATGAGCTGTTTTACACATATGGCAAGCTACGTCAGCATATGTATTCAGTAGAGCTAATAAAAAAATAATTTGAAACAAGAGTACCACATTAAACAAATGAAACTAAACTAATTAGGAGGTTGTTTGTCAACATCTGTATCATTATTAAGTATTGAACCAATATTGTTGTTTGGTTAAACATTTGAATGACCGTCCAAAATGACTATATTACCCCTCAGAACTATTTTGTGTTGAATTAAATATATCTGTGTGGTTAGATCGCCGAATGAATTAACTGAATGACGACTAATTATGAAAGAAAATACATAATACCAAAAAAAATTGAAATTACACATAAATCCTTCAAAATCCAAATAAAAATTAACTAGACTAATCAAATTTTACCTAAAGTATTTGCTTATGTTACAATTTACAAAATATGTCTCGTGCAAACAGGTTTCATACATGATTCTACAAATGGTGTCACCAGTGACACATGCGGTGGGTAACTGTGTGAAACGAGTGGTAGTTATTGTGTCATCAGTCATTTTCTTCCAAACACCAATTTCTCCAATCAATTCACTTGGTAAACATGAACTTTACATTACAAATGGTTTATAATTTATTAATTTTAAACTAATTTGTTTTAATTTCAGGAACTGGTTTGGCACTTGCTGGAGTCTTTTTGTACTCAAGAGCAAAGAGAATAAAACCTAAGGCTGATTGACTTGTAATACATGCAAAATAAGTTGTACAATTGATACACATTATGGTTTCATTTTACATATACATAGCATTGAGGAGCAATTTCTTTTATTTGAAAATAGCCTTCAAGTTATAGATAAGTAGATGAATCTGAGTTGGTATTAGACGATAAAATGTTGAAATACAAACATGTGATTGCCCTAAATTTGTAATGTAAATGAAATTAGGGTTCTAAATTCGTCATGAGTGCAGAAATACAAACGTGTAATGTTCTAATTCGAAATGTTAGTGAGATTAGAGTTTTAAAATCCTTTCGAAATTAGAAATGAAGGAATACAAACATGTAAATGAAAACTCAAGTAATCATGCATTTGCATCAAAACAAGAAACTGAAGAAAGAAACGACGAAACCATGTAAGGTAAAACGTAACAAGATGGAGATTGAACCTGATAATCTGCAAATTCCCGCGAAAATTAATCGCAAAGAGTGGATGATAAAAGTTTGCGAATATGTGTAACAGTTGCATTAGTTTCGGTAATTATTGATGAAAAAATGTAATATGAGTATATGATCTGATGGATTACTTATATCTCAGGGCCGGTCCCGACTACCTTCAAATATTTAGAGGCCCAGGGCAAGGAGAAAAAGATGGGCCCCAAAAAATGAAATAATTTATATACCGAAGATGAATAATACGATAGTAGTTATTATAAAAATAAAACAAAACCAATGTATTTAGCAGAATAATATAAATTAAATGCCTTAACGAATCATGAGGCTCTCATAGTATTTTTGGAAGCAAATTTCTCGATCAACATCTCTTCATAGTCCATGTCTTCTAAGATAGCGTTCTCAATAGATATCATTGCCAATCCGTTAAGTCGTTCTTGGGACATTGTCGATAGTAAGTAGGATTTCAACAACTTTAATTTGAAAAGCTTTTTTCTGCCTATAATTTTCTTTTTAAAAAAGGGGCCATTGGGAAGGGGGGCCTGAAGCACATGCTTGGGCTGTCTAACCTCTTGGGCCACCCTGATCGAGTTCAAAAATTAATCCATATCGTTGATTATCTATAATTCTACTTAACTAAATAACAAGAATTGAATGTTAGTTAACGTTTATCCTTTTTTCACAACAAAGGTAGTAAGGTAAGTGGTTATATAAATATATTTTTTTTGCGTATCAAATATATATATACAGAATTTTAAAAATTACGGGCCCCTATATTTTTGGGCCCTGGACAGTCGTCCACCTCGTCCTCCCTTCCGGACCGGCATTCAAAGTAGAACATAATAACTCATTTTATGATTCGGTTTTTGGTTTTTATTTGGAATTGTAAACCTCAAAAATCAACTATGATCACGTTTTATCCTTTGTTGGATTTTCACATTATGTGATTATTAGGTATGCAATTCGCCAATTCCAGATATAATATTAATATACTTTTTTCATGTGACAACTACATATTATTATTAAGATCGAATTAGTTACACAATGAATAAGAAATCATAAAGTGCAATTTATAACCAACAATATTAAACTAGTTAAAAGTCATTAAAGTGCTTTTTATTAGCATAAAGCTTCCGATAAAGTCTTTGGTATAAATATTTAATTATCAAGTATGCAAAAGAATTATATCTTTGGATTTTGTTTCAGGTCAACTGGGCCTGACTCATTCGGCTTGTACACAGTACACGTACGTATTGTGTTTTGACCCGCTGCCCAGCCCATAAATCTTGACAATTCAGAGCGGTAATATAATTATAGAATGATAGCTTAAAACTCATGTATTACACAAGATTACATAACTAACATTTAAAATATTTTATTGAATCATTGCATATATATATATTAAGTTAATACGTTGTAAACAATCAAAAAAATAAATGTTTTGACACATTTATAACTATAAATTATGCTTTAAGATTTTAAAATTATTTAATAAAAACTTTTTTAATATAAACTTCTTAAATTTAGTTGATAATTATACAAATTACAGAAACGTCAAATTTTTCCTCTTTGAAATTTGCAAGAGACGAAAACTGTTAAGACTTGAAACGTTAGGAACGAAAACTGTTAATACTTGAAACATTAGGAATGGAAATGTTTAAGACTTGAAAAGTTATGAACAAAAACTGTTAAGACTTAAAATGTTAGGGAAAGAAAAGTTTAAGACTTGAAACGTTAGGGACGAAAATTGGTAAGACTTGAAACTTTAGACACCATTCCTATTAACGATGGACTAAACTGTTAATTATTGCAAACCATAGAGATAAAAAGTGCAGTTACTTTTTTAAATAAATAAGATAAATATTTAATTAGATAATATCAAATTTAAATGATTTTTAAATTTAAATATATTTTATAATTTAAAATAAAATAAGAAGTATAAAAGAATTTAAATTGTTAATTTAGTAAATTTAAATAATTAAAGAATCTTTGAAAAATTAAGAGAATGATACATTTATTTTAGTTAGAGGTAGATGTAAACATAAGTTTGATGTTTTCTTTAATATTATGATAAATAAAAAATAAAAATTCAACCAAACCAACGATTGAAACATCATACGATGACATTGGTTCTTTGAAGCGCGAACATTTTGGAAGGAAATTGTACTTTAATTCAACGTTCTCCACAACGGGATTTGGGGAAATTTGCATCAAACAGGATAAACAAAATCTAAATAGGGGATTAAGCGATTCTTCAAAATCAAAATCAAATTAAAAAAATTCCAACATAAGGATCAAAGATTCTTTAATTCCAATCATTTCCCCCCAAGATTTCATCAAATTGAATGTAAATTTCTTGCATCAATCTGTTTAAATAATGCTCAGAAGCATACAATTTCTTGGATCCTGTTCAGGGTTCTTTATTCACAGATTAAAACTTCGTAACAATTATTATGGATTCTCTTTGATTTCGATTTCTGCAAATTCATCTTCAAGAACACCCATTTTAACAATTTCAAGACTGCCTCATTGTTTTCGACAATTTCGAGCATCTTCAATTCTTTCCGAATCAAACCCAGGTGTAACATCATCTTCATCTTCATCTTCTGCTTTTAGATCAACTGTAAGTGTTTCTGTTCATAACATATTGGGTATATATTAATCTGTGAAAGGAATTTCTGCTTATATTGTTAGGCCAATTATAAGTTGTTAAAATCATTGTAAAATTTGTTTATTGAATATATACATTCTTGAATATTGCAGCATGTTACTAAGGTGCATTGTTTTTTCATCATCTTTTACACTTTTTTATCCATACTTGCCACTTGTATATGTTTAATGTGTAAAATTGGATTATTATACAAATAAATTTTTTTTTTTGTAATCGGTTTAACTTAAATGTGATCCTCATGTCACCCAATATGTCACCTCTCATGTTTAAATGTGATCGCATGTGACCACTTGTTTTTTATACACTCGCCATCTTTTGCCACATATTTATAACGTGTAACACCGTGCAGGGTAATATTCGTAAAATCAATTTGTGTCCGTTATGTGGGGGGCCCACAAAGTATGAGAAACCAGTTGGCGACGAGAAAGAACGAGCTATTTGTACTGTCTGTGGAAAAATCGCATATGAAAATCCAAAAATGGTATGATTTCATAAACCCTTTACATGAGACATCTCACAATAATCAAATGATTATCGTTGGGTTTAATTTAATTTTATTAACATTTGAAATACGTCTCAACGTCATTTTTCTAATTATACCATATCTAAAATTTTTAAAATATTGCTTTTAGGTGGTGGGTTGCTTAATTGAGCATGATAACAAAATCTTGTTATGCAAGCGGAAAATCCAGCCTTCTTATGGTCTTTGGTATGTATTTTATAATGAAAGTATACATGAAATATTCCAAAATTTGATCCAAAAGGAGCATGTTATTGGTGAAAAACATGTAAATTTTGTAGGATGAGGTTAATTTAAAGCACCTTTCGTCTATAAATATATACCTTTTTAGATAATAGTTAGTGTAGTAATTGTGATTACAACTATGTTGCTTTAAAATAACATAATGTATTGGAATAAAATGGTATAAAAATACAACCCGAATGAACTCATTTATAAATAAATAGGTTGTAATTAGACACTTAATTTGTGAAGCTTTATTCACAGGACACTTCCGGCTGGTTACATGGAGATTGGGGAGTCGGCTACCGAAGGGGCTATTAGGGAAACATGGGAAGAAGCAGGGGCTAAAGTGAAAGTTATTTCTCCTTTTGCTCAATTAGACATCCCTCTCATAGGCCAAGTAATTCCAAATATCTTAATGATTTATTAATAATTTTTTTTCCGTTGTGGTTTGTTGTTACAAATGAGTTGTTTGGATGTGCCTTTTGAAACCCATTTTGAGTATTTAGTGTTCTGATATTAGTAGTTAATTAATAATAAAAAAAGTATTTTAAACACCGTAAAATCTTATTATTATAACTTTCAATAGCAGAAACACACAAATTTTTCTCATATGACCCACATTTTTAAACTTCAAAATGTGATTATGAATTTATTTATAACTGGTTTTGGTAGATAACTATGAAAATCATATAAGCGCTATGTATACTTGTATTATGTGGTTCTCGCAGTTCTCTACCTAAAAGTGATTCTGTATCGAATACACCCATGTATATATATAATGTTCATTTTGTATTTGTATTCACAAAAACATTAATTTGCTTGTAACAAATGTTTTGGCCGCAGTCTTATTTAATATTCTTGGCAAAGTTGATGAACCCACATTTTTCACCGGGTCCAGAATCATCCGAATGCCAACTTTTTGCACACGACGATATTCCTTATGAATCTCTTTCATTTTCATCGATGCTTATTACTTTAAAGTTGGTAAGTCTTTTTTCCTTTCTTTCTGTTTTTTGGTTTTTGTTTTTGCTTAGTAATTTGAATTATAAATGTTTTTTTTTATCTTTTGATTCATGTAGTATATAGAGGACATTAAGGTCGGAAAACCGAAGTTTCACTACGGGCTAATAGAAAAGAGGTACGATAATATTTCTAGTACATACTTTAATTCAAGATGGTATACATTGTGCTTGTTTTTCTATACGTTATACTTTATTACTGATTTTATCGTTTTAGTAATACTAATATGTCACGTATATGTCATGTATCATTTGCTTAGTTTTTTTTTTTTAAATATATTTTAAATAATCTTTTTTTTTTTTTTGCAATACATGAAATTAAATATTTAGAAAATAACACGTGTATATTATACCCCAAACCTAATCGTTTTTTAGAAAACATGTTGTCATTTTCACCAACCAATAACAATTTGTTAAACCATTTGCAATGACCAGCTTGCCCTTATGTTACACTTACAAGTAATCGTTGTTTATAGGCCTGGAACAAGTCCTTCAGAAATCCATGCACATACTTTCGACTATCATCTTCGAACTTGAAAAAATGGCAAATTACAGTTGAGAAAGTTAACAGTCAAGGTTTTCCCAAAATGTGAATACAACTTTTTATTTTTTCACAACTACCCAAACCCAAACTACCTATGTTGTACAGTTGTATTTTAACTTTATTATTCAGAGATGTGGAGATCATGAGTTCAAGTCTCATTTTTAACATATTTATGTAAGACAATGATTTTATCACAGTGGCCTTGTGACAGTGGGTTTTCTTTGTAATGGAGGACAGGTCGGGTCACCAGAGATGTCGACGTTCGTGGGCTAGCATCGATTTTTGCCAATGAATTTACTCAGATAACTAGGATAAAAAGTATTCGTTGACCATTAGAAAAAAAAGGTTATAAAAAAAGCATCTTTTTTATTGTGGTTGTTAAGAGGAGACATTAATAAGTGAATTGTACATTAACTCAAATTAATTCCTACTCAAATAAGTTGAAGGTCAAACGGTAGTAGGGATGGCAGCGGGCCGAGTCTAGAGTGGGTCAGGCTGATCTCAACCCCATACTCAGGTAGCAAACCTTGTCTCAAGCCTCACTCAAAACCCTTTAAGTTTCCATCAAGTACGTTTTCAAGTTTCAGATATAAACGTTTGTTTACTAAAAATACCCATTGGGTATACCCTGCTTAAAACTAGTCGGGTATCTATCCTGTGACTATTAATTAAATTATGCATATATACTTGTTTCGACAAAATATGCTTTAATGTTTAACAAGTTAAACACTACTACAGTTGGATCAAGTTAGACAATATCCAAAAAATGCATGATTCTTACTATAGTTAATACCAAAATTATGGCACTTTTTACCAAAGTAGTGCAATCAAAAAATATAATTATCTTTCAAGTACAGTAGAGCAATAAAAAACATATATTATCTTCCAAGCTAAAACAAAAAACTTAAAATTTCCTAGGATCCTTGTTTACGCCTTATGCGTTGAAAATTGGAAGTAGGAACTCGAAACTGGGTAGCAAAATATTTGTAGCAAAATTATATAATTTAAATGCCGATATAATTTAGTTGTAAGAGCTTGATGGTTATTCGAGTTATGGGTATAGGTTATAGGGTTTAAAATGATAATAATATTAGGTTTAACTGGATCCAATATTAAAGTGCTTAATTGATTAAAATGAGTTAAATTCAAACTCTGAAACTTTGGATGTGAGCTCTAAGTTTTCATCTGAAAAAAAAAAAGCTGTATATAAATAAAACTAAAAAATCGGGTTCTCTAAAAATAGGCCATAGGACCCGGTTGCGTATGGAACAACTCATGTGACACCAGCTTATAGAGTCGACCAAAATATCTGTTCTAAGTCCTCATAAAAGTTTACGTAAGATGTTCTTTTCAAATTAATTTAACGGGTATTTAATCTATAGTTTGTTCAACCATTTGTGTTATTATTCATCCATGTTACCATCGTAATAATTTAGTCAAATACAATATGTACAAGGATAGTTTACTGTTCTAATTTGATTATATTAAAACTCTCAGATAATATTGAAAATAACTATATAGTTTTTTGTTCTATCATAAAGGATGCATTTTCAGATCAACAAGCAAAGTCACCCGTGTGATGCGTGTGTTGCGGCATTATTAAAAGACACATATGAAGTCGTGGATCGGTTATGGAGATGGAAGCGTAGTTAGTATACATTATTATTCCATGGAATTATAAACAAAGTAATTTAATTGAAAATTCTCATGCGGTTCAACATATATACAAAAGATATAGGACTAAATCAAATTAGCTTATTAGAGACTTAAATTTAATCAAGAGGATCACTTGCATGTTACTCTACACAAGGAGATACAAAATCCATCTGAGGAGTATCAAAGCCTTCCAAAGTGATCTGAGAAGATTGCATATGATGAGAAAACCGTAAATGTTAACAATAAACTTAATATGAAACCATCGAACAAATGACAATATTAATTTATTACAAGACTACTCAATCCGTAGATAAATCAAAAGAGCAGAAACTTAACCTTTGAGCGAAAGTCAACATGAACTTTTTTATCAGCTTTCACTGAGACGAAATAATTATGCAAAGCATTATTTGCCTCAACAACATTCAAATGCCGTTTCACCAAAGGAATAACACCTCTTAAATCAGATTTTTTTAAACCTTGCAAAGTCAAAGTCATCTCAAACTTAGCTTTTTTATCAAAAATTTTCTTCTCGTTTTCGTCACTGACAGCTGTTGTCAAAGAACCTATGCTCCTGTTGGTCATCTGAAACAACCACCAATTTTTTTATACCAGGGATCAAAATCCATCTTTTAATTAACCCCGAAAAACTTTAGCAAACATGCATAATGCATAATGAGTCGGGGGTCTCATTATGTTATTTTTGACTTTTGGTTTCCAATGGAAGCAAAATGAGTCGGGGGTCTCATTGGAAGCAACCTCTCAATTCGTATGAATACATCTTACCATACTCAGACTCTACCTTAGATTTACCAATAATGGGATATACCAAGCACGATGATGATATTATAATTACACCAATGGTCCCTGTGGTTTGAAGGAATTTTAATTTTGGTCTCTATGATTGAAAAATTATTGGTTTGGAATAGTTTGCACATTTGTAAGAGTGTTGGTTCAATAGTTTGCATATTTTTAACACTTTAGGCCGTTAGTTCAAAAACAAAAAACTTAATGTCTAGAAATAAAAAGTATTACAAATATTCAAACTATTTGATCAAACCCTCCCTCGTAATTTGTCAATCATACCGATCAAAATTAAAATTTAAGCTTACTACAAGAACTATCCTCGTAATTAAATCTTATTTCAATTGTTACTATGAAAATCAAAACACAAGAATATACTATCAATTAGGGATCACTTACAAGTGCCGATGGTCGATTAGTCAGCAGCAGTCATTGAGCGGATTGTGGATGCCATCTCTGGAGATCTATTCCACCAACCATAAAGAAATTATATATAATAAATTTATTTAAATATAAACATTTAATATTATAAATTTCTAACATTGTATATTAAACGTTTTAGTCAAGTTCTTTTTTGCTTGTTGTGGTTCCCTTTTGCCTTAAACGTTTCAAAATTCGTTTTTTTCCTTATCTCAAAAAGGAGAAATATATATTAACGGAATAGGAAACGGAAAGAGACGACGGGTACCTGAGTTATGATCGGAGCTGTCGTATGGTCACCGGAGCAGAGTAGCAAAGCCCTAAATTGATCGAGACTCCTCGAATTTATATATTCTAGATCTTTTTACAACAATTTCCCACCTTTTATTAATTACGAGACTTAATCCTCAAGGCACATATTAGCACCACCTCAAGTTTTTGTTTTCATATTTAGCCCCTCTAATTTCTAAAAACTTTTTAAAATATCATATTCACTCCTTTGAGTTTCCATTGGTTTTTACAATTATACATACGAACCGTTACACATAGTCTATAGATAAGTTTATGTTGTTAATAACGTGGATGACATTTTACGGTCTACCCTCCATCGAATATTTTTTATTAATTTACTAATTGAAAGATATATTATCATTTATCGTTTGTCGTATTATTTAAGATTTAATCTTGATTAAATATATAAGACTAGTTTAAAACTCGTGTATTACACGGGATTACATAACCGACACTTAAAACTTTTTATTGAATAATTGCATATATATATTAAGTTACTACGTTGTAAGCACTCAAAAAATAAATGTTTGACACGTTTATAACTATTAATTATGCTTTGAGATTTTAAAATTATTTATAATTTTTTTTAAATATAAACTTCTTAAATTTAGTTGCTAATTATACAAATTACATAAACATCAAATTTAAAATTTAAACAGTGTAAGCGCGGTTTTTCCTCTTTGAAATTTGCAAGAGACGAAAACTGTTAAGACTTGAAACGTTAGGTACGAAAACTATTAAAACTTGAAACGTTAGGAATGGAAATGTTTAAGACTTGTAACGTTATGGACGAAAAGTGTTAAGACTTGAAATGTTAAAGAAAGAAAAGTTTAAGACTTGAAACGTTAGGGACGAAAAGTGTTAAGACTTGAAACGTTAGGGACGAAAATTGCTAAGACTTGAAACTTTAGACACCATTTCTATTAACGATGGACTAAACTGTTAATGATTGCAAATCTCAGGGATAAAAAGTGCAGTTTACTTTTTTAAATAAATAAGATAAATATTTAATTAGATAATATTATAATAACAAATTTAAATGATTTTGAAATTTAAATATATTTTATAATTTAAAATAGATTAAGAAATATAAAAGAATTTAAATTGTTAATTTAGTTAATTTAAATAATTAAAAAAAACTCTTGAAAAATTGAGAAAATGTCATATTACATTTATTTTACTTTTTTTTTATTAGAAGCAGATAGTTATTGATTTATTTGTTTGTTTCTTAATTTTCGGTCAATGTATTAGAAACAGAGTCACGTTACAATTGTTTCATATTTGTTTGGTGGAGTTTCATCCTTCCTTGAGTTTTGAAACCTACTCTTCATTCTTATTGCCGCCATTAATTCTCATTTAGTATTATGTTAAAACTCATACTTAATCATGTCGGTTTCAAGTTGGATGTTTCTATATAATGTACTAGGTTAGGTACCCGACTACCCGTGTACTATACGACCGAATAAAATATTTGACCTCAAGTAAAAAACAGCTTTTCATAATATGATTTAATAAAAGATATGACCTCAAATAGATAATTTTTATGCATAGATAATACACAATAAGCATGATCTATAATGTAAATCAGTGGACCAAATGAACAAATCCTAGTATGAAAGATATATCTAAATACCGAGACATAAAACACCGATGCATCGTGAAGTCTATACAGTGTAAAGTTGAATGTGACCGCAAATTGAATTGGACTAACTACCGAACTGATAAAATCATAAATTGCAAATTCTGGACTATTAAACTAACAGAAAACACAGTTATTAAAATGTTCCAAAACTCGAGGAGAATCTTAATACACAAATACAATTTAATCAATCAAGTCACCAAATCTTTCATAGAACTTATGCTTTTCAAAGCAACATCAAAATGCATTAACTGTTGCAAAATCTCAGCCAATCTATCTATTCAAATTTAGTACCTGACCTTGAATCATGAATTATAATAAGAAATCGAGGCCCATTGAAGCCTTGAAGGCTTGATCCTGAATCAGATATCAGAAACTAAAAATCAAAAGTCTTAGATACAAACAATTGATTTGCGAGAAAATAAAACTTGAAACGTCAAGGCTTGAATCAAGAATTTAATTTGAGAATCGGCAATCACTAAAGTGAAAGACGATTAAAAACTTACCGATTTTTTCTCTCCTCGTTGTTGCAACTATGCAAGCTCCGTCATTTAAACTTACTGATTTTTCTCCCTCGTTAACGTTTAAACACACAGTGAAAGTGTCGATCGAGAGAACAAGATAAGCTAATCCTTGAAAATACGAAAGTGAATTCGTTAGAAACATCGATCGAAGATCAAGAACATGAGATGCTCTTAAGACGAATCACCATTGTTTTCATGTTCTTCGTGTAGAACGACGAAAGCAAATGGATTTTAGGGTTTACATTCTGTTTTGTCGAACACCATATTGGTCTTTAGAAAAACACAATGCCGAACTTGAATAACATAATGAGCTGTAAAAAAACGCAATGAAGTGAAAACACGTAAATTTTTTATAGCAATAGTATACTCATTTTAAAGAAAAAAAAATACTTCGATCTGTTTATGGTATAATTTTCTTTTTAAATAATATCGCATGTAAAGGTTATCAACGTATCAAAACATGAGACTTGAAAAAAAATAAAGATGTTTATTACTATAATAGCATTCCAACAATTTTTTTTGAAACATTTTAACCTTTTCGAAACATTTTTTCCAATGGAAAAGCAAGACAAGAGATGAATCAATAAGGACGGCCATACCAATCTTAGTAATGTTTTGGTTGGTTGTTTCTTCTCATGCATAGATACAAACAGTATTAAAAACTAAAAGTATTTATTGATAGGCCAAAATAAATACTTCATTTATATATGAGGCAACCAACTTAAACTATAAGTCTTACAATTAAAAAATCAACAAAAATAATAAGACACATAGTAGACGTTAAAACATCTTTCAATCAGTCAATCAATAAAAATAATAAGACAAATGATAAAGGATAAAATATCTTCCATCAATGAATTAATAAAAACAATACGATGAAGACGAGACCCTAAAATGTCATCCACATTGGAATTAACATAAACTTATCTATTGACGACTATGGGTATAGAGTCTTGCGTATGGACTCCATCTTTAAAGGAGGCAAAATTACTTAACGATCATGTTAACCACAAAAAGTTTGAAAAACTTTTTGAAGTTAACAAGTCTTATAACTTATATATAAGTTTGATCCGTTTGACATGTTAGTATAATAAAAGTATATGTAAAATTTAGTGGTTGTCTAATTTCGGTCAGCTCAAATGAGCCTACACGTAACTTTCCTTTCCAAATTGGCCTATTTTTTTTAGGCAAGTTAAATTATAATAATTTAAACCTAGAGTCATTAACATCTAATAGTCTTAACTCAGAGTCATTTATTTGAAACACTCTCCAGCTAACTTATGAACCTAAAGATGTGACATGCTGACATGACAAGATTTTCACAAGTGACATGCTGATGGCAAAATGCTACAGGTTTCATTAACTGAAAACTGTCACAAGCAAATGATATAGAAGTTACGACTATAGAAGTTACGACTGATGGTAAAGTTTCCTGAGTTGAATTATTCCAGGCTAGTAACTCAAAGTTGAGATTATTAAAATCTTATTTGTAGCTCATCATGTATCTATACCTATTTATCAAATAATCATTGGTGTAAATATTAATACAAAATTACGAAACTTATTACTTTATTAGGATTTAACGCCAATGAAAGTATCACATTTGGCGTCTATATATAGTGTTTTTTACTTTGGAACTCATAACAAACATAATAAGCCTTCAAAATATGAGCACACCCGACGGTAACTCCTCCATCTACCATTTTAGTCACGAACATCCTTTAAATCTTCAAAATATTCCGGTTGGGGTCACCGGAAAAACATGTTTAGCTTGTAGCCGGAGTGTTTCCGGCTCACTTTTTTATACTTGTGTTTCATGCAACTTCTACCTTCATAAAATATGTTCAAATCTTCCTAGAACTATAAAACACATAAGTGATCAATCACATGATCTTGTTCTTTTATCTTCGCCGGCATACCCAGAAGGCGTTTACAAATGTAACGCATGTGGGTTGCACGGGAATGGTTTTTCGTACCATTGTGTCGAGTGTCAACTCGATTTGCACGTGGTTTGTGCATCCATGCCACAGTCGATAGACCACGAGGCTCATTGTCACACACTTGGTCTTTGTTTTCGACCACCGTACGAGACACATGAGTTCAAATGCGACATATGTAAGCAACCTGGCTTGAACCAATGGCTCTATAGGTGCGGTTCGTGTGAGTTTGATGTTCATATGAAGTGTGCAACCATTGGAACCACTTCTCGAGCAATACCACCACCACGACAAGGTCCACCACCGCCTCCACCACCCATCCAATCGTATAACTCATGGGTTGCACCTACAACTTCGCGGTATCTGCAGTCTACAAGACCGACTTCTTTTGCCGATAACATGGCTGGACATATAGTTGAAGGTCTTGTTGGTAGTGCAACACAAGAAATATTGCAATATGTATTGCAAGGGATGGATTCTTCGAGCAATTAATAACTTTACTGTACTATAATATGTTTTGGTTCGCTATTTGTAGCATGTGTTCAAAGTAGCAACTAGTTTGTGTTGGATCAAATATATTTGGCTATTGTGTACTTAAGTTCTCACTACTGAAAAATTGATTATCACTAAAACCTTGTTTTGCAATAAGATTGAAATGTTTCATCTTAGTTTACACAATATTGGAAAACCGAATTATTAGCTGTTTTCTTGGACACACCAAAGGAGACGCGCGACGCCATTGATAACTTCAAGTCGTAGTTGAGTTAATGTGTAATGAGTTCAAAGCTAGGTACATAAGTGTATAACCATTATTATGTTGTATATTCTTAATGTATAAAATAATACAATTCTCTTAGAGGACGGATGTGCATAGCCATTAGTATAATTTAGTAATATTTATTTATTTTGAATTTTAATGTCACACTATAGTCTATACACATTAGAATTTGAAGAAACTCAAAACATCACTCGTTAATTCCTTATATTGAGGTCTTTAACAAACGACGTTTATGTCTTTAGCTTCATTTTCTTAGTAATTCAAAGACGTAAAACCATATCAAAACGGTATGAGGCTACTAAACTAGGCAAGTCAGGTAACACGTTATAAAGGGTTCGGTCAAATTCAGCTCAGTTCAATATGAGTTATGGCTTAAAGTGTACGGATCAAAGTTTTAAAAAGTATCAGTTTAGTTAGGGTTAAAACACTATCTAACAAAAACGAACTCAACTTTAAATTTGATCACTCTAGAAAGGAAATACAAGTATAAAAAAAGACCACCTATTATATTTACTTTTATAGAGGCTAGTAGCAAGATAACAACTCCAGAGGTGGCAACAAGGATAATGTTACGACGTGAAGCGTTGCAATGTGAGGCGGTGGCAAATATGGTGTGGGGGTGTTGGAGGTGACAACAATACTGATGGCTTCAAGGGGAGAGATGGCAATGACAATTGAGGATCCGATGGTGGGGGTGGTGACGATGGTGGTGATGATGACCCTTGTGGGTGAGACGTTGGTGGTCAGAGGTGGTTCTGTCAACACACAATGATGATGTTGGTGTTCATTCACTCTGAACCCATTTCAAGCTAGCAAATTTTATAATAATGATGAAACTTTAGGTATTACGTAAAATTAATTTGTCATATGATTTTTATAGATGCAAAGTCACGTACAACGGTACAAATAGAATTAAAAGATATAGTAATAAAGTTTAACATATCCTTGAAGTTGATACAAATTCTGTACGTTGTAACATAGCCAAGAAGTTAATACAAAATTTCTGTACGTTTTAACATAGCCATGAAGTTGATACAAAATTTACTATATATTCATATGTTCTACTTAAATTTCGGTCAAACCCAACAAACTCAGGAAACCAATGAAAACGAGTCTATAATTATAGAGTCCCGTCTTAAGAACACTAACGTCGGGGATTATCTCATTCAGAAATCACAAATTCCCCTCGTTCTTACTCGAAATTGGTATTATCCTCGGAGATGATTCCATCGGAGGCGAATTCATCTGATATCATACAACATATCCGTGTCGATCGTTTCACCCACCGATGAAAAACTCGCATCTGCGTTTCAATTAAGGTTAGGATCTTTAGTTCCTGCTGTATGGTTGATTTACGTAATCATAACCCTAGTTTTGATTTTTTTGCTGAGTATCTTACTTTAATTTGTATTACAAGCGTGTAGATTTCATGCTCTGTTTCTTGTTATCGTAATTTAAAAATCAAGTTGTAAGATTTGGGGATTTTACTTGAATTATTAGGGTTTTTCACTGGGTGGGATTCAATTTTGTAAGAATTACATGTACGAATTTGGCGTGCTGTTTGAAATTTGGAAATATAGATTCTGTTTTCCTAAGAAGTTCGGATCTGGGTGTTATTATCTTTAATACCATTGAAAATTTATTTTGAATTGGGGGTTTCTTGTATCCTCAATTGTGTTGTACTGCTTCATAACAAGTGTTATCGATATTTCACCACCTTCATCTTGTATATTTGTTATGAATTATTCTTGCTTCTATTTATTTTTTAATATTCTTGTAAACTATAATCATCTCTTTATACAGAGATGTCTTCGCTTCTTTGTAAAGTCGATCAAGCATATTACAAAACATATATATTGATTCTAATGTCTCCAAATTACTATAACTGAAAAAAGTTAGCTTCTGATGTTGTTATTCTAAAGCACTGAACTGAATTGAATAAAATTTGTATATTTTCAATGGGTTTTGATCATTCATCACAGGACACAATGAATCTTGACCTAAATTTGGGACCTTTCGTTCATCCAAACCAAGATGATCAGTCACATAACACGAGCTTTGACATTTTGATAACTGGCCATATGATGGAAGCGGTTTCCGACCCTCCAACGGTTAGCCACCGGTTGCCGCCAGTTTGGAGGCAAATTTCACCTCCACGATTGGCGGCTAGTGGTGGTGCTGATATTAACAAAATGCCTAATGAAAAGCCTCCAAAATTGCTCAAAAAAGATGAAAATGGTGATGAAGGTAACTTTTTTGATTGTAACATATGTTTGGATTTAGCAAATGAACCCGTTGTGACATGTTGCGGTCACTTATTTTGTTGGCCGTGTATTTACCGGTGGTTATTTGTTCACTCTAATGAAAAACAATGCCCGATTTGCAAAGGAGAAGTAACAACGAAAACCATAACTCCAATTTACACTCGCGCTAATCGCTCGCGTGTAACAAAAACACAAGATCCAAATCTAAGTTACAAGATTCCAAGTAGACCGTTAGCCAATAGGATCGAGAGCTGGCGAGAGTCTTTCCAAAGAGAAACACTTAATTTCCCGATAATCGATATGGTTCGAAGGCTCGATAATAATAGGTTTCATCTTTCTCGGGATCCGGTTTCTAATAACCCGGAAGACACTCCGAGCACCCTTTTGCTAAATAGGATTTTCACGTCTCGTGGGATCCGACGAGGACACGATTCAGTACCCGCTACCTCACCGGATGTTGCAGTGGACTTGCCCAATGATGATATTTCTAACCTTACATATGCAGAAAGTTTTATCGACTCGTACCTTCGTGACCATCCGGATGAAAGAAATCAAGAAGACCTTCCATTGATCGATGGGTATTCGATGTCGAGTGTTGCTGACATCATACAATCTGACATCATGACAGCTGGCACTGGTTCGAGAAGAAGATCCGAGCCATCAACGCCTAGGGTTTTGGATGTTGATAGTGGGATATCGCGGTCCAGAAGGAGGAGATTGCATTGAACTTTGAAGATTTTTAGTCAAGTGAGTATAAGAAAACTATGTTACAAATTGGCTTTATATATAATTTTGATTTATAACAATTAGTTGCTTTATATATAATGTTGAGCTTTAAGTTATGTTTGGATGATGTTAATATGTATATGTAGTAATGACTAATGAAGGTTGTTTTGAGAGAATCTTGGTATAATATTTGTTTTTATCAATTCTTGATTGCACGTCATCTTTTTGCTGGTGGTTGTGAGTAAGGTCCTGTTTTACCGCCAGTGATGAGTATTCCGATGAAGGGAACCGCTCTGATTCCACTATTAGGATCGATATTAGAGTACGAGAAAATAAAAAAAGAGTAAACTCAATTCTATGTTTGGATTGACTTTAGAGAGAGTAGTAATTAGTAAACTCAGTTCAATTGATACTCATTCTGTTGATTGTTTGGTGTTTTAAAACACATTGAATGCAAAATTTCAATTGCAACCCTCACACTTATTACAATTACAACTGAACCTCTATAAGATCATGATTGTAGAAATAGCTAGTTCAACGGTGGGGTGGGGACTAGCGAGTAATCGGATTGAAATTTTTATATGTAATTTTACAT
>WOUH02000001.1:3059304-3073825 GCA_009936405.2 Stevia rebaudiana
GTAAGAACATAGAGGACTTTTGCATGGCATGTTTATAATTCATGTAATAACCCCGTGGTTATTGTGTCTTAACCTTAGCATGTATATGTAATATCACATGTATTGTAAAACAGTAAAATGTTAATTAAAGAGGGGCCATGGACTCACCCCATAGACGTGATAACGGTAGAGAGAGAATGATAATAAGAGAATCAACGAACGGTAAGCAGAACCTTCGCGCTTCGTGCGATAATCCGAGTGATCAGACGAGCGATTCGGTAACCCGATTCAGGATTTCAGCCGAGTATACGATCTGTGTGTGTATGTGTTTCGAATGAGTTGTGTTTTCAGATTGTGCTTGTTGATTCCTTTATATAGGCAAAACTTAGAATTCTACGCGTGTCGCGCAGGTTTTGACCCTGCGGTGCAAGACATGCGTGGTGGTTTAACTTAACGATGAAGCTGCCGTCATTTGTGGTCCACGCGTGGCGAGCCAGAGGTGACATGAGGCCGCGCGACGCGCGTGGCGTTTGCTGGCACCGAAGCTCTCGAGCGATGCCACGTGTCGCCCCGTCACTCGTCCGAGCCTACGTGGCTCTGCCACGTGGTCCTCTCATTGCCACCAAGAATCTGGTGGTGCCACGTGAGTCCCGGACCTCCCACTTGGTGCCATGTCACACCGGAGCTCGATCGGTCAGTCAGGTTAACTTCAAACGCGATTTTCTGCTTCGTTTGGACTCCGTTTTGCGCGTGGTTTTCGCCTACGTTCACGATTTTCCGTTCCGGATCTAACCCCATTGGTTTCACCTCCAAATAAGGTGTCGGGATTTCGGGCCTATGGAACGTTGCACCATTTTGCGTGCAACTTTCAAACCGTCGCTCGTAACGAAATTCTGTTTACACTCAAATGAACCGAAATACGATTTAGAATATAATAAGATTATTTATTTCCTATAAATATCAAATTACAGATGGCGTACCGACGATTCACAAATAGTCAAAGGTCGGAATTTGATCGGTCAATTGACAGAAAACGGCCAGTTGTTATACGTTGCCCTTGTGAAGTGTATAAAGCAAATTTGAAGTTTTATTTTCTTCAAAATCAATTCTTTGCTAATAAATCTGGTAGCAAACCTGTTTGTGCAAGTGAAGGGTTTTCGTTTCCCTTATGAACTGTATATAGCAAACGCATGATCATGTCAGTATAAGCTTCACTTCTAAGTACCAAAACCTAATTAACGTTGTTGGTGAGGGTACTGGACAAGATGAGCGACCGTTCAAAACTCAATAATCTAGAGCTCATAACTTAAAAAAAACTCATATGATTTTATAGTATATTTTTTTGTATATTTTGACACAGTTTGGACTTTGAACCAATAAAAATATAAATAATAAACATAATTACAAAGTTTCAAATAAACCCATTATACTCACTAATCTACTACCTATAAACTAACTATATCTTTTTGCTATAATACATTTGTTTTTCTCTTTATATAACATTTATTTTTGCATTATTTATATTTTATATATCAATTATTGAGTTTATAGTTTGAGTTTATTTTTAGAGGTCCATTTTATTTTCTGGCCTAAAGCCTCACTGTATTTAAGATTTATGGTAACGGCTTGATCTGAACATAATTATATTATAACATATTGTGGGTCTCTTTCGTAGTTTTCTCTTGTCATTTTTATAAATGCATGAGCATTGTATTGTATGTCCTTTCATCATAAATTCATACTTATAATCATGTTGTGACACGCAGTCGTTTGAAAAAATACTTTCCTGAGTCTCATCGTTTACACTTAATATTAATTCTATAACTAGATTATTTATATTTAAAAATCTATATATTTAATGTTAATATATAATATAATAGTATTACAATAAAATAATCCAGTTTACCAGAAACTAAGTTTTTCTATTGGATAGTAATTTTCATAACTAAATATTTTATAAAGTGAAATTAAGCATTAAGATTTAAGAGGTGATAGGCATGCCATTATGTATTTATTTATTTTCAAAATAAAGCACATAATTAATAAGGCTTTAATCATTTCATGCTTATTGCATCGCCTATCACATTGTCACGGAATAATCATCCTATCATAAAAGCTACACATTTTAGTTCTTTCAAAGAAATAATCAAATTACTATTCTAAAATTAAAATACAGTTGTCTATGTTTGATACGATAATGGTGAAATGAAAACTGAAAAATCGATAACATGCAAATTTGAGCTTTTTCATATATTTTAGTATATTATTATATTAAATGTCAACATGTAGTCTAACCAGGTCACCAATTTAAAATAATATTCGCGTTAAGCCCATACAAATTTTTAATCGCATGGATAAGTTTTTAATCTATCCGGCCAGGAATCTATCTTAATTAAGGTGCATGTTTTTTTACCAATGATAATATACTAGTAGCAAACATTAAACCAAGCTTGTATATATGAGATAATATATAGAGGACTGATAAGTAGAGGGTTCAGTTGATCTTCTTTTTTTTATAAAAATTTTTTACCTACGGCACGACCCGTATAAGGTTCTAGCTAGTTAGTTGGGTTGACCTGATTAACATAAAAAAGCTCCCAAATTATTATCGTGATTCATGATCACTCATGTAATACCTACTACATGTTGGGTGGGTGGGGTACTACAGTAATTATGGTTGATTGCCGACTCACAGTTTTACTTTTACTATTAATAGCTAACAAAATTGAATGGGTTATATAGTTGTTAATGTTTTTTTTTTCTTTTTGTGTTATTCGGGTCAACCCGAAACCTAATGAGAGATTGAGATGAGATTGTCATACTATCAAGAAGACGTAAGCGCAAAAACTAGAGGTAGAAGAGATGAGAATGTTGAAGTAGAGGTGTAAACACACAAAGACGATCCGAATTTCCAATAAAAAGTAAAGTATTTTTTAAAAAGTAATAGTGTTGCTCTTCCTTCGAAGTTTTGCCGCTTCTAGTTTTGTTACAAGAAATAAAAATATGTTAAGAAGTGTGTGCGAGTTTGTTATTAAAACAAACATAAAGTTTTTTAAGTAGGGCAAGTGTTGATATATTGGTGTTGAGTGTGACGTTGTTATTGCTTGTTATTTTGTCTCCTTTTCTTTTTTATTTTCCATGTATGTTTAAGCGGTTTGTATTTTTTGTTTTCTATTTTTGATATTTTTTATTTGTCGTTAAGAAAAACGTATTGCATTTAGAGCGGGGGTTGTGTCCAATTGACAATGTCAGGGAAGTTAGATGATTTTTCTAATTTAACTCATGAAAAAAAAATACAATTTAAGGGTTGAGTGCCATTAAAAACTGTGTATCTTTGAAAACAAGCATACGTCGTTGGAGAACTTGGTGGAGGAAGTCAAGATTCTTGGGTTTCCTTGGGCGACAGATCGTGCAAAAAAACATACTATGACATGGGATCATTGGCATGATTTTAATTTTTCTAATATGGATATGTAATTTTGTTTCATGTATGTACTTTGGTTGAAACTAGCATCTTGTTGGTTTCGTTTGAATATTATAGTTTTATGGTCGTTCAAAAAAAAATTTTTTAAACTGAGTATTTTAACTATATACTTATAACACCGGCAAATCTTGAACACACATCATGTCATGGCATGATGGTTATAAACAATCATGAGAAAAAACTAGGGAACATAGTGATGAAAATAACAAAACTATATGAGTATAATAATGGCAGTCCATCAACATCATGGCATGATTCAGTTTTTTGTGGGATGCATGTCCCACCCTTGGCCAACAAAGAACAGCATCCCAGGTTGAAGAAAGTTAAAAGTATAATTGAATTGAAGAATGCATTATGATGATGATAATGATGATGATTATGGCTACAAATGATACTAATGATGATGATGATTAGATATAATCAAGGATAAGAAAGCATGGAGATATATAATCATTTTGTCTACTTATTTTCCCTTGCTAGGGTTTGCATGAGAAGATGTCGTTTCACTCTATCAATCTTTTAGTAATCATACACAACTAATTCTTTAATCATTTTATATTACTTTTCTTTTACCAAATAATTGATTTCAGATGGGTGTGTTTGGAGTTTTTCTTATAATTGGTAAAGAGAAGCTCCTTGATTCAATTGTTCCTGATTAAGCTTTCATGTTGTTTATATATACTCCATTGTTTGTACTTTAGGAGATCACTCTGCTAATTAGGAGTTTTACTTCAAGGTAGGAGTATCATTGTACTACATCTTTTATTTAATCTTGTTTTTCTTTAGTTTTACGTTTTATTAACATTGTGTCTTCGTGTCTTGGAGTTTGTTTAAGGTTATTTTGTCATGATGATTTTATATTGGTGTATGGTTGTGTTTAACATGGATATTTCTTTGTTATGTTCTCGTGTATAAGTTTTATTTAATTAGAGCCGGTGTTTATTAATGTTCTTATTTTTATGTCTCTAACAATTGGCTAGCTTTTTTTTTTATTACATATGTTTTGCCGTTAGAAATAGCATTTCGTTCTTCGAAAAGGAAAAATATAAAAATGATTCCAAGATATATTATGTTGCTTTGAACGGTTAAGAGAGTGTGTCCACTAGAGTAAAAAAAATGATTTTGGCATGCGCACTTGTTTTTATATATGTCTAGCACGGATTCATATCATTACGTGATGGTTAACTTAGTCAGATGTGTTCAAGATTGAATCGTTAAAAGCTCAAATCAATACACCTTAAATGAGATTAAAGCTCAAGTTTAAGTTGAATCTCATTCAATAAATGAGCTCAAACTTAAGCAGAAACTGAATGTTTACATGAATTCAACTTGTTAAATAAGGTGGGTTCGAGCACAACTCATTGATACCCTTATATAAAGGTGATTGAGTTTAAGTTTCTTTCATTCATAATACGAATTGAAAATTATAAAAGTATTATTAGAGGAATTATTAACTTAAAAAGAAAGTTATACTCAGGGGTGGAGCTTAGTGAGGCCTCGGATGGCCCTGACCCCCACTGTTATTTTGGTATAGAGTGTAAAATTTAGGATTTTTGTCCAAATTTTTTTACATATATAGTCCTGCTTTCCTTAATTTTTTCCCCAAAATATTCCTGGCCCCCTATGTATTTTGATTCAAGCTCCGCCACTAGTTATACTACTCTTTAAAATCTTTTAGACGTTATGATAGTTAACATGGTGGTTTAAATATATTTTTAGAAATTAGATGTTTTAAGATAGATAGTTTGCATAGAATACCCGAAAAACTGTACATTAGATAAATCAAAAATGAATTATATATACACAGGTGGTCTGAATTTTAACTCAGCCAACTATAATATATTAAGTTTATCGTTACCGGTCCTAACAATATTAAAAAAAACGGTTATAGCACTAATTTTCTTATATGAATATAACCTTAGAATTGCACACGACCCTCCCTCACCCCAATAAAGAGTGGACAAATACCACTTAAGCACAGGCACTAAAAGAATTTTAAAAAATATAAAATAAAATTACATTAAACCACTCAAACCAACGGCATCCCACGTCCCCACAACGAAAATGTGATAAGACCTTAGCCCATGAGCCCAACTTAACCCAAACTTTAGCTTTAGGGTTCATCATCCTACTCATTTATGTTTATAATTTTTATATATGTTTCTTTTACATCATCCCCATTTACAAGTTACAACCCAGCTTAACCCAAACTAAGTTTTCTTTTTTTATAAACAAACTCATTTTTTCACACTTATTCGCAAACTAACTCAAACCAATGTTATTATTAAATATAATTGATTTATAATTTTGTATGATATTAAAATAAATAAATAAATAAACATTGATACAAGAAACATACCACCATTTATTCGTTTCATTCACCGTATTAATTTAAAACTATATATATATTAATGTCCAACCGACATGACAATACTTTTTAGTTTGAAGGAACATCTGGAAGACGTGTCGGAATGGTCTTTAGTTGACATAGTTGGCTACACTGTCACATAGCTCGGTTTTGCGCTTTGCAGGTTTCTGCTGGTATCGTATACTCAAGCATCAAACAGTTAAACCGTTGATTCTATGTTTGAAAGTGAGTGAGGAGAGAGAGTGCAGTGCGTGTGTGTACCAGGGTTAAAAATATTACATTGGATACAAAGAGGGTTGAAAAGGTTAAAGAGGTGTAAAAGTAATGTGACATGACAAACTTATTTTGTTAGTTAAATAAAGAAGTTGAACTTGTATGGTTTACAATAGCAACATATTATTTTAGAAATTAACATTTTTAATTCTATATATTTTAGGCATCCCATAATAATAAAAAGTTTCTAAGTTTCAGATAACTATGTTTTAACAATTTACAAGCTCCAAATGACTAAGAATATATGTTATATGTTAAGATAATCAACTAAAAAATGAAAATCTGAAAACATAAAACACATTTAATAAATGAACATAATCAAACGTAAACAGATACATTACTTAATGTTCACAGACACAAAATTAACGAACGCAAACTTTGTTCATGCTTATTCATTTAACAAACTAATGCAATTTGTTTAATTTATTAAACAAATGAAAGTAAATAAATTTTTCGTCAAACTAAACTCTTTTCTTGTCTTTTAAAAGGAGAGATCTTAAGTTCAATTACAATAAAAATAGAAAATTATTAGTTTAATTTAAAAGTACGAGTAATATAGATTAGTATTGAAAAAATTACAGATAACTTTTATATTTTAACTGATTTTGTATCGATTAATAACCCCATAAATATTTAAATTGCTTTCATTAGGGTTTGACCAAAGGAGTAGGGGCATAGGTCAGCTGGGAAGGATCTCACCCAAATCTCTGGTACAGGCCTCTCGGTCGCCTCAGATTCTTTTGTCATATCACTCTGCATTTCCAACTGTCCTTTTCGCTTTCATTCTCATATTATTATCTCATTATTGATTATTGTCATTCATTTTCATAATAATTTTTCTATTTAAAAATAAAAAATACTATATCTTCCGATCGAGCATATAGTTTGGTTCAGGGGGGTGTTTACGGTAAGAGTCGGTAGGTTTCGATTACGGTTTTCTGATTCGAACTGTATAAACTGGTTAACACAGTTATATTGTAACTATAAAAAAAGTAAGTCAAAAACAATATGATGAATTAATATTGGTTTTCTTTTACGTAATACAGAAACAAAAAGGACAAAAGATGTGAATGAAAGGGACCACACGATATCTCATTATACATGTTCGGATATAATACAGAAATAATAATAATACTATGTTATTAAAATTAAAATATAATTTTTTTACATTCAACTTCTATAGTAGTTTCCACTTTAAACCTTTTTTCTCTTCTCGTACCAATTAGAAATTTAGAACCCATTCGAAAACATGCCTTTTAATTTTATCTTTACTTATTTTTTAATAAAATTACTAAAATGGTTTTTAAATGTATGATATTATTTTCGATGGTGAAAAAAGACATAGTACGCCAAAAATCACGTGACACATAGATCATGGAAGGCCGATCAATATACTTAAAAAAATTTCAGACCAAAATCACAAATTTTACACTGCCTATTGAAAGAACAGTGGAGGCCGCGAGAATGATGAGTTCTATACTTTTATACAAGTGAAACAACTAATGAGACATAGGCGAGAATGTGTATGTATTACCCTTCTAAAGTAAATTTCTTTAACTTTTATGAGCTAATTTCACGTTCAGTAAATTAGATTTATTGTTTATTTTAGAAGAAAAAGACACTTTTAAAATTTTTTTTTTTTTAACAGCTAATAACGCAGGCCACCGGGCCTTAGTATGTCAAACATATCAACCTTCCACCAGCTAATCGTTTAAAACGTAGCGACACCGCCCCACCAATCTAGCAGAAACTCGGCACACCCAAAAACTTGTTTATGTTATCAATCATGTAAAGCAAATAATATAAATAGATAGAACAATAAAAAAAAATATCATTGTTAAATATTTCAATTTAAATATTCTAGGAATGCAAATTATTTTCACAAAAATAGTAATGACTTTTTGTCACTAAAATAAAATAACAATACATACCTATACATAATTATAGGCTAACCACTTTCTCTTTTATATATATTTTTCATATTTTTTTAACCTGAGGTATAGTAATCTTTGTGGTACGCCCGGATAAGTGGGGGCTTGAGTGAGTGTGTCATGTGCGTAAGAGAGAGTGACTCACCTACCTGAGTGTAAGAGTGGAACGGCTTTTTGACAACTTCTGAATGGGTAATTGATGAACCAGTAAGATGTTTGAATCATTAAGTGTTGAATCAGTAAAATGTCTGAACCATTAAGAGGCAATATAATGTTTAATCATTCAAAGGAAAATGTCTGACCAATTCTGATAAGAGGTCTTAACCATTCAGCATCAGTATAATGCTTAACCATTCAAAGGCAAATGTCTTAATCATTCAGACATCTGCTCACGAAACAAACAGTCTGAATCATTAAGTGCTAAACCAGTAAGACCTCTGAACCATTAAGAGTCTGTTAAGAGATAAACAAACAGCCCCGAAATGTCTAGGTGGGTGGGGGCTTGAGTGAGTAAATAATACGAGTTTGATATGATATTTTGTGATTTGTATGAGGATAATGTGAGAGATTTTGATTGGTTAGAAGATGAAAAAAAAAAAGATAAGTTGATCACGCCGTGGCTGCAATCAAGGTGTGCCCCATAACGCCCGGGAAATCAAGAGACGGGGCGGTGTAGCGTCGTGAGTGGTGAGTGAGGACGTGACCCGAGCCACTAACCCAGCACACTGGATAGTCCAAGACCTTAACCCACACTCATCGGATGCTACTAAATGTGGCGAGCCACACCTCGCTACAAGTGGGCTTGGGTTTTAATTGATGACGAGAAAGGTTAGGGGCGCGAGGCCAATGATAGACAGGGGTCCTGGTTAAGGTGCACCACCATGAGGGGACAAACTCAGCCGGTGCAATCATTCCCACCAATCCCATCATTATTTATTATTCACCTTCCCCCCTCACGTGACTTCCCTTTCCCCTTTCTTATTTTACGTATTTCTCATTATTTTTCTCACATAAACACATTAAAAAATATGTATTGTCTAAAGTTTGGAGGTATGGAATCTTCAATTTCAAACATTGTACAATAATATCATATCAAATCATGTTAATTTATTTTTCTCTTTCACAACCATCTTAATTTCTTTAATTCAATAGAACCATCTAACTCTCACCTTGTACACACCTACTCAGACACACACTCAAACAACGGTTTCCTTCTTAGGTTTTAAAACCGGAAGAGAACCCTTACACTTAATCCGTGCCTATGCGGCGGAGCATATCTTACCATTTCCAAGTTTTCTATGAATCGAAGAAGTGGGGATAATAATATTATAATGAAAATGGGATATAGACTTACAAATCTGTTGCCAAACACCCCATATGAAGATATACTACCTAAATCATATCTATTACCATTAATTTCTTTGATCACTGGATTTTAATATATGAATGTAGCAATCACATGTAAATTTTATACATTTAGGCTATGTTCCCAAGATTAATAATCAAAAGAAAAGAAATGAAAGGAAAATGAAGGAAAGAAAAGAAAGGGAGAGAAAAAAAATGAAAAGAAATTATAAGAGAAAAGAAATGAATGGAAAGGAATCTTTTCCCTTCTCTCCATTTCCTTTCATTTTAGAAAGAAAGTTATGAAAGAAAAATTATTAAAAATAATATTTTCTTTTCTTTTCACTTCCTTCCATTAAAACACTTGGGAACACAAATTTGTTTTGTTTCCTTCCATTAAATAAAACTCATAAACACACATTTTTTTAGTTTTTCTATTTTCTTCCTTAAAAAAAACTCAGGAACACAGATATTGTTCTTTTCCTTCCAATTCATTTCATTTTCTTTGTTAAATGAGACTCAGGAACATAGCCTTATATAATGAAATTTTCATTGTTTGATTCCATGACTTTTCTAAGAGAGAATAGCTCTATTATATGTGTTAATCTTATTTTAGCTTAAAATTGTTTACAATTCTGATATTATATTGTATTTAGGTTGAATTATGATTTTTTCTTTTTTGAACAAGGCGGTTGAATATTATGCAAAACCTTCAAATAGGAACCGAATACACCCACCCTTTACATCTTATACATTCTACCTACAACATTATAAATCATTTTATTTTAATTTTTTAATTCACATAACCAACCACCATAATTTAAAAAATAAGTAAATAATTAAAATTCGTAATGACATGTCAACCTAATGTTGTACGTAAAATGTATAAGATTTTAACGCTTTATAAAGTATAATGATCTAATTCTAACGAAAAGAGTACGAGTAACTTAATATATTATATTGGAAAAAAATGAAAACATGATTGACTTAAGTGTTCTATGATTCGTGACACTTTCATGATTTGCACGTCGCTAGTTTCTCTTCTTATTTATGTTTATCTTATACTCCTACGTTTCAATATCTAATTACCTTCAAAATTAATCACTCTTTGCCTCTTAAACCCAAGACTTCCTTGTAACAAGATATTCATTTTATAGTTTATAGTAAATAAAAGGTGGTGGTGCGAATGTCACTTTGCTTTTTTATTTGTACACACTTCTCTCATCATTGAAACAAGCATGACTTCAATTATTGCAATGATCCCAAAAGCGTGACACATCTGCCCACCCTCCCAATTCAATAGTTTCAAGTTTATAAAACACCCTTAACAATATACCGTTTCATGCAAATGGGCGCCTCTTCTTTCACTCATTTACAAACTATCCACCCTAAGTCCTAACATAGTAACATACCAGTAAAAGTCGATATGTCTTTACCTGTTTCCACTTTTAATAATTTAAAGGAGTTGGGTGTAGTGTTTATGAATTAGATCTTTGGAGAAAAAGATTTAAATCAAAGTAATAAGTAATTTAGCAATAGATAGGTTTGTTGTTCGAAAAATCAATAAATTAAACATATTTATGTAACTACGTTGTACGATTTCATGTTCCTATAGATTGAAAAATGAAAATAAACGTAGAACTTAATTATTTGTAAATTAAACCAACAAATAGTAAGATCGTAGAAAAGCTATGATATTCTAATTGGTTGAAAAAAAAAAATTCACCAAACAAGCCCCCACGACCATGGTCTGCATCACGAATTTGGTCATCACACCCCATGTTTTGGTGTTCAGCCCCGTCACGCCCCCAACCCCACCTCCCTCACGCCTCACTGTGCATAGTCTAAGAGTAGCCTCTCACCTTTGCGAACAGTCTAACCATCATCATCATAACTGCTCAAGTAGATTAAAAGTTAAAATTATCGTGTTTAATTTTTCAGCTTGGGCTCTTATACTCGATTTTTTACCCTTGACACAAAACCGGTTCACCGGTGCGAACCGAAAAACCGGTTAAACCCGTGGTACAAACAAAACAATAATTTCCTAAAAACCGGCCCAAACCGTACGGATTTTATAACGCTAATCGGTTGAACCGGTTCAACCGGACGGTTCAAATCGGTTTTTAAAACGGTGCATATATGAGATAGAAAAAAATAGAACATGTACCAATAAATTTTAGTATAGTTAGAAATCAAAACTCATTCACAAATATCATGTACAGATTTTGATAAAGTGAAAGGAACTTATTTCCTTTATCCTCACCATCCATTCTCTAATCATTTTGATAGTTTGGTGTTTATCGACTTTCGGCTAACTGGAATGCCTCTGTTTGACCACTATTCATAAATTCTTCACATAAAAATATTAACATATATTGATATATATACACACACAAAGAGAGTGAAACCCTGTAAGAACTAAACGGTGATTATTTAGGCATGACGTTATTTATTTTATACTTGAGAGTATATTTATCAAAAATATAATTCATTAACGACACTATGCCTAAATTATAAGACACAATTTGGCTTTTATATTTCTAGACGAAATAAGTGTGCGTGTATGTGTATGAGATATTATATAAAAACACCTAAATTATTTTTATTTTATTTGAACAGCAAATAGCGTGGCCTCACCCTGTCAAATAGATCAGCATTCCACCCAGCAAAATTAGCAAAATCAATTAAAGTTTGTTCATACGTTTTTGCTACATGTGTAGGATTTATACATAAATAAAATTTGTTCATATATTTTGTTTATTTCTTTCAGGATAGATTACTAAACAGTATATTTCAATATCATAAAAAATGAACAATAATTTTTTTCTCATGTGGTCTTGATAGATTCATAAAAAGCGTAGATAGTCATAACAACGTCGATCACACGTGTATCATGAGATGGGAGAAAATGCGTCCAACCAAACTCATAGAAATCGAATAGCAAGACACATAGGGTATCACATCGTTTTATGAGGTTGACAAACAATATACGAGAAGTACGCTTTAGCTAGATGTGTCGTGTAGATATTTCATGGTATATAACATGTTGTTAAGATTGTTTAGCCTACTTTTAGGGAAAATCAGCAATATAGCCAAGCTAAATATACATTTGTTAAAATGACCAAGGCACATCTGGAGCCTGATTGTAGACAGACAACATATGTCCTAGTCACCGAACAACACATGTGCCGTTGCTTCAGGGGGCTAGGAGGTTGTATGGTTGGGCTCAACCGACGATACATTTGCTTGTCGGACATGTGGTTGTATCTCATTAGTTGGCGTGTGGTCGCCCCACAACATCTTTGTAAGGGCTAGCAAGTTGTAGGATGAAAGGTTTTGGTACACGTGGCAGATGATGTGTGGCTGGAAGTGGATAAGGTGAGCTAAATTTCCTTGGTCATTTTAGGAAATTTATGGTAAACCTTGTTGTATTGGTGATTTTCCCTAGATATTAACAAGTAAAGCCTAGTCACCTGGATTTACTATAATAAGTAGCTATATCAAACACTTGCCGTGAAAATCACATACGTAACCTAACCCATCAGCCTAAAACGAAACCCACAGCTACAAGCCACTAGCTCAACTCAAAACATTTGCTATAGACGAGACTCAAAACAATTAACTATCTCGTAAGTAAAGTCTAGGGTTACCAAGATGTTTTATTTAGATCGTGTTAGGTCTTTTTCTTAATTCTTAATGTTGAAGGTCCGAGTCTTCAAACTGAGAAAGTGTAGTTTAGTATTAAGATTTGGTGGGTGTGTGACTGTGTGTCCTCGGTTAAAAAGTATTAAAACATTTACAATTAATTAATGGGAGGCAAGTTCTCTTGAAACAGTAATAAAAAGGGTTGGTTTGTCTGGGTGGTCAAACTTAATTTCTTGTGGTAATCCCGACCAACCCCCTCCTTTTTGGTCTCTTTTTTCTTGGGTCGCTTTTCCTATTTCACAGTTTTTAATGTGGCCTTTACTCTTAAACATTTTATTTTATTTAACAGCAACTCTTAAACACTTTCGCATATGTTTAAATATGATTTCGGCAATTATTATGTGGAATGCAATTTAAGTCAATTTACCTTTATTTACTCTTATTTTTCTTCACGTAAATTACATTTTTGTTCCATATACCTTCAAAATATAAATTTTATTCTTGATCATAATTCTTACAGTTTTAGTCTATTTTACACACTAGTACGTACATATATGATCTTTTAAGGCGGTTTTGACCACCTCAAAAAATAAAGTATCTTATAAGACGGTGAAGAAGACTGGCTCTAATAAAATCAAAACAATCACGTATAATAAGCCTTTTATAGGGTGGTTTTCTTCATCGCCTTATAAAATACTTTATTTTCTGAGGCGGTCTAAAACGCCTTAAAAGATCTTATATGTACTACACTACTGTGTGGGCATTGTTTGCTTTCAAAGATGGTATTTTCAGTGCGTTAGTTTGATAAGCTAATTTCAAGGTCAGATTTTTAACAAATAAATTAAAATTCCTCCTTTGTCACCGCACCCTTGAAGTCTTGAACACCAACATTCCGAATTTCCGATGCCACTAGCATTCTCTCCATTTATTTTGGATATTGATCGAACTGAAGTTCTTGTTTCGTTCCCACGAGATGGAATCTTGCAGTGATTGTAAATCCAGATGGAATCTATTAAAAAAAATATTGTTGTGAAAAAGAACGGTCAATCAAGATTTTAATAGCAATGATCTCTTGGCCTAGTGGTTAAGAGGGAGGTGGGAAGCAAAGCTTCTCTTGGAGGTCCTGGGTTCAAATTCAGGCAAGGGGTAATTAACATTAACTTAGTAATACTAAATACTAACATTTGTCGCTCAAAAAATAATCAAGATTTTAATTTAACAAGATTTTGTACGATTTCTCCTCTTATATAGGGGGTTTGAAAAGAATTTATTAGTTGATAGTTTATTTTTTTTTGAAGGCTAACTTCATAAGAAACACATAACCCGAGGACCGGGCTAGGGACGAAAAACTACAAGAGAAAAAAAGAAAAAAACTATATGAAGACAAATTACTCCAATCTACCCATCTAACATCTTTGTATTTAGCAATGTTGGAGAAGGCGCTAGGCGCTAGGCAGTCGGCGAGGTACCGCCTAGGGATTAATCGGGATTAATCGG
>WOUH02000001.1:3073925-3093616 GCA_009936405.2 Stevia rebaudiana
CAAACCCACAATTTAGTTTTATTCTCTTTCTTTATCTTGACCCGACCCGATTCGACCTAACCGACCCGATCAAAAATAGAAAAAAATTACTATATAATAATAGTCAAACGACCTTAAGAAAATTTCGACCCCCAGGAAAAAATTTTCTGGGTTCGCCACTGGGGATAACGCCCACGACGGGGGTATACCGGATAGCCTAGCCCTTATTGAATTTGAAAGAAAAGTTACCTCAATTTGTGATAAACTTTTAGCTATTTGTCAACCGGTGAAAGAATCCGAAAAGATTCAATTTAATTTGTTGTTTGGGACAATCGTTTGAGACATTCTCCACTGCTATCTGTCCACTCAACCATCCCCTGTGTTTTGTAATTTCCTTGCTTAAAGGGAAAGGCCATGAGTTGTTTATTTGTTTGTTGTCACAAAATGATTAGAGATTCTTATATAACATGTGTAATATATATATAAGTTAGTAACGTAGTATGTTTATAAAAGGCAAAATGATCAATTTAATGGTTTTCTCTGAATTTTTTTTATTTTAATTCGTTCTAAGCTTTGCTTATAAAAAGCGAAATGCCCAATTTAATGAATCTCTATAAAATTATTAATATATAATTCGTTATAAGCTATATGCTTATTAAAGGTAAAATGACCAATTTGATGGTTTTCTATAAAGTTTTTAGTAGGTGTAGATGAAATGGGATAATATAGTACGAACATTTAATACGTATACAAGCATATAGCTTTTTTAAGTCTAGTAGTCACAAGAAGTAGGCATGCGATATTAATAAAGACATTTACGTATGATTGTGAACCAAGATTTGTTTTTGAGTCAATCTTTCACGACCCATAAATCAAATCCTAAAAAGATTCTTTACAAAAACGAAAAATTCAAATTTAACAAATTACTCTAATTGGAAATAAACAAACAAACATTAAAAGAGAAATGACTTTGTCTTTGTTGTTGGGCCGTGTGTTTATACTTTCTATTTCTTTAAATCTTTGTTTTCCTTAATTTATCCTCAACATTCTCAAGCAAATCTCTTTCATCCACTCTCTCTCTCTAGAAACTCTTTGATTCTATACGTACACACATGTTGTATCTATAACTTCATTTATATAAGTCTGCTTTTGTCCTTTAGATAGTTCTCATGTCAACACCGATCTTCTAGAGAGAGAAACGCGTTTTAGTGAGAGAAACAGAGTTTTTAGAGAGAGAAAGTATGGAGCTTGCTTTAAGCTTAGGAGACACCCCAAAACCCTTTTCGCTGTTAGATCATCACAACAGATCACAGCAACAGAATATGAAAGATTTAGGGTTTTGCATGGGGTTAGGAAGCAGTAGAAATCTTGAAGATCTTCCTTTCAAAAACACGATGAGAGAGAAAGCTGATGAATATCATCGGAAAATTGATGAGACAGTTATAATTTCTTCACCGGATCAATCACCGCCGCCACCACTGCAGCTTGATCTCCTTCCTTTCTCGCCGGTTCTCCGATCACCACCGCAACCGTCGTCAACTCACCGATCTTTCCCGTGGCTCTCAAAGAACTGTAAAAATACTAAAATTCCATCTTTTTCTAGGGTTATTTGCTTAAATTTAATATTGTTTTGTTGAACCGGGCGGTTTACTGGTCGGTTTCAAACGGGATGATTTTATAAATAGTTTAAAAACTAAACATGATCGTAATGATTCATAAAATAAAATTGTACTCTTTGTGTTTATTTATAACATAAAAAGTATTTAATAAGCAAAGTACTAGTTTATAGTAGTAAAATAATCATTAAATGATATTTTAAAAGGTAAAAAACCAAAAATTAAAAAATAAACTTATTTACAATGAAAGAACTGATCTAGTGATCACTAGTCTGGTTATGATTGAAGTCAAATCATAAGATCTTTAATTGCATGGTAAATTTTGATCCTTTAATGTTTCTTTTGTTACAGTGACCGTTGACCGTTTCCAAACTAAACCGGCGAATGTAGTTGAAGTGAAATCGTTTCCGGCGGTATCTGATCATGAAACCGGTGAAGAACCGGCTGCCGGAAAGTCATCTCCGAACAACAGTAACAGTGGAACGTCGTCGTTTCAGATGGATTTTTGTTCCATATTCAAAGTTGGAAGACCATTCCATTCGAGGAAAACAGATTTGGAATTAGCAACCGTCAATCTTGATTTCATTGACGTTAGTGAAAGAGATCATAGATCTTCTTCAAGAGGAGGTGGTATGATCAGTGATGAAGATGAAAACGGGTTGACCCGGAAGAAGCTCCGACTCACTAAAGAACAGTCTGCTTTTCTTGAAGATAGCTTCAAAGAACATAACACACTTAACCCTGTAATCTCTCTCTCTCTCTCTCGTAAATCTTGATATGTGCGTAAAGTTTGCATCTTGGGATTATAATGCACTAAAAATAAACTAAATTTGATTCAAATTTAACCCTAAATCAGCTCTCAATGCATTAATAGATTACATTACATCTCTTAAACTCTTAAAATGATCATCATAGTGTGATTGGAGGTCTCGATTCAAAACTACTTTCATAAATGTGAGTTTTTTGGTAACGGATTTTATAGTTAAAAAAGATGGTCAACAATTAATACACTTTAGTTTCAAGATTAAAAGTCGCGCCAAAATCCAAAACATTGATCTTATATGTAACATATAAAAGTACTAGAAGTAAATGATTTGGTGCCACTTTGTCAAGCTTCTCCATTTGTTATTTTGTACTATTTCATTGATTATATGTTATGGGATGTCTAATAGGAGTCCGACAAACTTGCAGTATTTTAAGTTTTAACCCTAACTTTTCATGAATGTAATTCTTTATGTCATGATAAATGTTGCATGCATGCCCTCATGTCTTGTAATTATCATGTAATATCACCACCATTCATTATGCATTTACATTTATTATATAATGCATTAACTCGATCTACTATATTTAATTAAATGTATATATATATATATTATTCTTTAAACCAGAGATGTATACTTACATTCAATTCTCAAAGAAATAATTATAAATTACATAATATATTGGCTTATGCATTAGCTAGAGTTGTGATTTATAAATTAAGACACCACCTCTTAAACATGCATGAATCGAGAATAATAAATCAAAAAGAAATTAAGCGGGTTAGCATTTTGGATAAACGGGTACGGGTCAAAAACGAGCTTAACAGTTAATAATGACATGATAAAATATAGGGTTGTTCATTGGTTTGGTTGTGAGGTTTTTTGGTTATATATAATCGAATTCAAAATATGTTAAAGCGATTAGCGTCCCAAAAACGTATAAATCGGTCTGAATAAGAATCCAGCTTGGTTTATTTTGGTAGGGTTTTTAAGCTAAATATAATGAACAATTGAACACATCTAGTTAAAATGTCTCTAGACTAATCATGCCATTCATAATCTTGGAAATGCATATATTTGATCATGCTAAAGTTTTAGTATTGCGTCCTTCTTGTTATTACAGCGGTCACATTTAATGTGCTAAATGTATTGTGTTGTGTAGGTAAACTGCTTATTAGACATGTTGTGTAATTGTTAAAGATATGAGATGACTATTTAAATGTGTCATGTTCATGTTCCATTGTCATGTACGCATGACAATTTGCTAGCTCTACAATCTATTAAAATTGTATATCTATACGTATTTGATTTTAATTCTGTTGGTAGTTGATGGAATTACTAATAATCTTCTATTCTTGGATTTTAATTTGTTTTAGAAACAAAAGCAAGCTTTGGCTAAACAGTTGAATCTACGTCCACGACAAGTCGAAGTTTGGTTTCAAAACAGAAGAGCAAGGTATTAAAATGTCTTTCATAACCTTTCATTTCATAAAGAATGTAAACTTTACACGAAGTAATTAAATCCGAATTTGATTAACTAACCACAGGACAAAACTCAAGCAAACCGAGGTTGATTGTGAGTACTTAAAACGATGTTGTGAAACCTTAACCGAAGAAAACCGAAGATTGCAAAAAGAACTCCAAGAACTACGAGCTTTAAAGACTTCACAACCGTTTTTCATGCAAATGCCGGCCACCACTCTCACAATGTGCCCGTCTTGCGAACGTGTTGCTACCTCGACAACCACCACAACCACCGCCGCCGCCGCCACCAACACGCCCCACCAACAACCACCCACCGGTGGCCAAAGACACTAGCATAAACATGTCAATATGGAGTGATTTGTTTTGGATCGGGATTTTGACTAGTTAAACAATTTAGAAGGAAGCAAAATAGAAATGCAATTCTCATGCCTGCATATGTAAATATGATTTTGCCTCTTTTTGACCAAATGCTTATTTATTTTCCTTAATTTTTTTTTTCTTAGTTTTGGGGGCTCCTTTATTTTTCCATTTAACTATAATTTTGACTGGTTAATTACTTGATGCTACGAAGAAAATTATATTATCTTTCTTTTAGAAAGTTAAAAGGGTTTATTATAAAAAGTCGAAATAGGGAGCTACATGTTTACACATATCTTGATACGCATCAATAACAATTTTGCATAAAGAAAATCAGGTTTCAAGTTTTTATAGCGTAAAATTTAGATTACATTATTTTTTAAATACCGTTATATTTTGGGTTGTGTCAAACGTATCATCTTTTAGCCTATTTTTACTTGTCTTATCTTCTAGTTGAAGTTATCAAATATAATCATTCTAACATTCAAATAATCAAATAATTAAAAACTCAATATTTTTGTTTTTCTTGTAATTTGTTCTTTTGTTTTTTGTTAATATTATTTATATTATTTACTATATCTATGAGTTTATTTAATAAAATCCAAGTTTTTTAAATACATCGTTTTATCATCAAATAATCAAATCAATAAAAACTCAATATTTTTTTTCTTTTCTAGTAATTTGTTCTTTTGTTTTTTGTTGATATTATTTATATTATTTACTATACGAGTTTATTTAATAAAATCCAAGTTTTTTAAATACATCGTTTTATCAACTTACAAAAATATAAATTTCCAAATGATTATAAAGACCCTTTTCCTTAAACTTTAGAAGGAAAGTTTTTATTTTTGGTTCTTTTCTTAAAACATTTTTGGAGAGGAAAAAACATTTCTTCGAGTTGAAAAAAGTTCCATTTTTTTTATTTAGGTTTTGCTTTGGTAAACTTTGTAAAATTAAAAAAATATATATTTTCTTTAAAAAATAAGAAAGCCTTTTTTTTTTTCAAATTTATATGCATTAGACTTTGCTTAGAAACAATTTCTTATAAACATATCATATGTATTTAAAAATGTTTTTTTTTTATAAAAAAGTGTTTATTATAACTTTTTTCTATAATAATTGTCTAAAACAAATTGTAAAAAGAAACATGACAAGTTTTAAAATTATTTTTTAGAGGTGGGATACGACAAGGGACGAAGAATCGTTATATTTTTCTTTGTCGCCATATTTCATTTACGTTTTGTAATTTTCTTAAAAAAAATGCCAATCGTTGTAATTTCTTGACTGCCACATTTCATTAACGTTTTATAATTTTCTTAAATACAATGCCAGCTGAAACGTAAATGAAAGAATTACGAAACATTAATTTTTGTGATAAAATAAAAGATGGCAAACCGAACTGATGTCACGAAAACTCAAAATAATGAGTACCTTATTTAGTTTCTAATTTCTAATACATTCAAAAACGCTATAATGTTGTGTTCGTAATAATATAATACTGAAGTTTTCAAGAAAAATTCATTAGTTTTTTTTTTATAATACTGATTTTAAATACAAACTTTTTTTTTATCCAATATGGTAATGTAACAACTTTTTATTGCAAATTAAATTTATCCAATAAAATGATGAGTGAGAAATTGAAGTTTTCAAGAAAACACCCATTTTAGTAAATAATTCTCAGATTACCCATTTTGGTAAATAACTTTTTCAATTACACTTAATTAGGAAAAAACTCCTTTTTGTAATATAACGTAATAATGAGTAATGAGTGTCTTTACCAAAAAAACTGACATTTAGTGAACATTAAATAGTAATCATTTAGTCAAAATTTCATATAATAATGAAGATTAGATTATTAATCACAACTGTAGGTTATTATATCCTTTTTATATCATTTTAACAGCAAAAAGCTATACAAAAAACTATCAAGATATTGGAAAATTAAGCACCTCAATGCTTTTTTCCAAATCTATCAAGGAAATGCTATTGGAGATTGATCAGTGGTTAGGCCAAAAAGGTCTAAAGAAGTTGTATGACGTATCTGAAAAGCGAGAAATGTACGAATCTTCAAACCTCAGAGCTTAACTTCTAGACAAGTTTTGGGTAAAATAAAATTGGCATCCTATATATTTGAACTTGAATCGATTAAAAGAATTATCATTTCAATATCTTTGATACAAGTAAGCTACTTGTTATGGTGATTATAATTTGATTTATAGTTGAGTTATTTGGTCATTTTAATCTTTGTCTAAATTTTCCGCTAATCCATTACCATAAAATTGATTCTTCAACTACTGTTTGGTGAGTAATAAAGGAGTTAATTAATTCAGTCAATTTCTCAAAAAACCAACCTAAAAGTCGCAGAAATTTTAATTCCAAAGTCTAAACTATCACTTTTTCGAAACCTATTGGGTCTTCAAGGAATAATTGAGTTTTGAATTTTCACACCTTTATTCTTTTTTTTTTTTTATAGACGGAAATTTTTTCTTTTTTATAAATGACAGTGTAGCAAGAAGCTAATGGGCACCAAACAAAACAATACATCACCAACTAAGAAGTTTTCGTATTAATATTTATAAAATTTGAAAGTACTTGCAATTTTTTTATGTAAAAAATTGTTAAATATTACATTTAAAATTAGTCTTTTTTTTTCTAGCAGCAATTTAATTTATTGTTAGTGCTATTGTTTGTTGCACATTTTAAAAATACATTGGTTTGCTATATGTTTTACTTGTGGTAAAATGAGAACTATGATATATTAATTAATTAGTAAAAAACAAAACATCAACATAAATTTATTAGGAAAGATTATACACAAATTAAATTCATTACTTTACGCGTATGTATTGCTCTATTAAAATTAGTTTAAATTTTTCATCAAAATAAACTTATACTTACAAATAATCAAATCCCAGACACACCATAAAATGACTTCATAGTGTCTTATGTATTCTACACGTAGAATTTTATTTAATAAAGTGAGAAACAATCTTATTCTTCCCATTCATCGTCATGTAGCTTCGATGCCAATCTAGCGGTGTCAATTTTCTAATCCACGTTGCTGCCATCTCAATCCCACTTAAATAAACGACTCATTAATAAGAGATATGTGCACTGCGATCACTTGAAGCCTTGTAAGTATCCAATGAAAGACAAGCTTTTGATGAAATTCGCTTTTTTATTTATATAAGAGCTTATTTTTAATAATTGCATATGGCACCGAAAATCTCATAGATAACCATGTATGTGTCTGCTATTCTACGTAATGTAAACTTTAGCCGGTGTAGTTTAAGCTTTCTTTACATGTGTAATCAGTCATGTATTACTTGTTCGATGTTATATATTTTTGAACCACAACATAAAAGAATATATGGTCCATGGATGGAACTTGCAAATCTACTATATTCAAGAACCAAATCTTTAATTTTGTTTTTACCGGACCATTTATTGTAATTCATCTGTTCTCTTACTATTATAATGATAATCCAAACAAAATTCATCTATGTGAGAGTATAATGTGTAACACAATAATCATATATAGAATCAGGAATAGCTAAAGTATATAATAGTTTCGGTTTTCTTTTTATTTCGTGATATATTGAAAACTGAACATACATGATTGACCTTTACAGTACAACTTACAAAGCATCCTATTGGGTTTTCTCTACGGGTAAAGGGCCCATTTAATAAATTAGTTTTGAATTTTACTATGGACTATGCACACACTTGGATCATATAGGCCCATCAACTACCAAAGTAAATTGTTGCATTGACCCACGAATGCTAGCCGGTAGCCCGGTAGGTTATAAATTCGAAAGCCAGTGTGGCCGTGTGAGTGTGGTTTTTTATGTGAATACGAATTCAATTAAACGGTTAACAAACAATTAGATAATTGAATGCTCAAATACGAACCAAAAGTTCCAGAAAAATGTAATTATAATTCAAAATCAATCCAAAAAACTATACTTTAACAACAAAACTCTAATACTTTAAAGAGTTAAAATTGCATATGGAACAAATATCCACCAAAACAATAAGTAAATATAGGTAATTATAATGCTTTGTAATCTTCACCCGTTGCCTTCTCTTTTTTATACGCTTGACTGAGCCCAAATAGCCTCACAACAAACACAAACGGCTCATGCTACGCCATAAATGCCCGGATCACATGACCAAATAAAACAGCACCCGACCCATTGTATATAACCCACACCGCATACAAACCCGTGGATGGTTTGCATCTGCATCAGTTTTACAAAAGTGTAAACTTCTACAAACAGAATGCAGGTAAGGTGTGTACTGAGCCAGCCGCATCAAGATATCTTCAGAATTCATATAATATTTGAATGATCAATGTCTTTGATGTATCCATCTTCTTTTCCTCCACCTATATATCTACTTCTTCCCTCATGATTTGCTCCCTTATAATCGATCATGTGTGTAGTTAGTTGCATCCATTCAACTTCGGGCATGAAGTGAGACATTCCCCTATACTTGGACTAGACCCAATGCATTGTCCGGATATGTCATTTCTTCTTCCTTCTTTACTTTGTCTTTCTTTATCTACTTACCTTCTTAACCATCTTTCAATGATCCTAGTTTTAGAATTCAGTTTTGATCTCAACTAAGATTTGACTCTTTAATGTATATTAAATTCTTGACATTTGATTGCTACTCTTAGTCAAACTAAAAATTTTGCAAATTAATAAATTAACCATTAACTCTTTATTAACTTGCAATTTTACCCTACACATCTGAATACCCGGTCCCCTTATGTTTTGTTGTTCTCTTGCAAATGTGTATATATATGCTTGTAATGATTTGTGAGGATTATATTTATTTTAAGGTTTTTAATGATATTATGAATCGCATGCATATCACATTTTGTGTTTTCTTATAATCTATAGTGTAATGTCATCATTGGTCTGAAATAACTTTAGATGAACAAGAAAATTATTTTACCAAGGAAAGTTTACATTAAATTGTTGCATAGATATTTTTATTTTTCTAGAATTGTAGTCTTTTGATTTTAGATACGACCTAATATTTAATTTGTAAGGAGAGCTCACGTTACTTTTATCTTAGACAGTCATTAGTGTTACTAATCTACGATGCAATGAGCATGGAAAATCAATTTATTTATAAGGAATAAATAATCAAATAGTTGGAGAGAAATTAATGTTTTAACATCAAATGAAATTGTAACATTTAATGCTTTAAAATGACCTCGCTATACATGACCCATCAATTATTGAAGTTCAATCTCCAACCCATGTTTTGGATAAGCTTATTCTTTTACAATTTCTGCACTTTTTGTCTTCGATCAATACATCGCATTTCAATCCAAGTCATAAAATATATTTTTCTCACAATTCAATATCAGATCGACTAGATGGACTACATTGGCTGACTTGATAAGATCTAATTTTAACTCTATATTTAAATTTTTTTAAACGGTATCTCTCACTTTTGCAGCTTTTAAGCAATATTGAATACTCGAAGTTTGTAAGAATCACAACGATACCAAAGTCGCAATAACTTTGTAAAAGGGTAAACCTTCGCCCCCATCAAAATATATATATTATTTACTCGAGTTTTTACAAGCTATTAAAGTCATAAATGTTACTTTACACATTTTAAACCCATAAAAGAATCGGGTCAATATTTGGTCAACTTCTAAAAACATTACTAAAATCCTTAGAAAAAATAACCTTAAAAGAAACAATTAATTTTTCAATAAATCGGACTCCGCCTAAAATATCTTATCTATTCAAACACCTTCTTTTAGCAAATCAGAACGAAAACAGTCGAACAAATGTCAATTTTATCCCCAAACACTCATCTTCTCTATCGAGAACTCAATCACAGAGATCTGCAGCAGCCACAACAACCAAATTGGAGCAACGGATGTTGTTCGACTTTGACAAAAACATGTGGGTTTGGTTTTGATCGAAGAAAACACGATCAATCGAAGAGAATTGCGAAAAGAGACTGTAAAGTTGCAGCCTTTTGGGACAAACCTGCGTTCGTAGAAATGGAGCCTATCACTGATTCGGATCATCTGGATACTGTTTTAGAACAAGCGAAACAAGCTTCTCAACCCATCGTCATTGATTGGTACATATTCTATTTCAATCTTTTTCCCCTGATTTGATTGATAGTTAACTTTTTGATTCTAGAGTGTTTGGATTGAAACTGATTATCTAACTGTTTTAATGGCAACTATTTCGTAAAAAATATCCAATTGTGAATTCGACAATCGACATTGGTGTCTGTTGCTGTTGGGTCGGCAGGAGTGGTACGGGTACGGATCGGATCCAGCCTTTTTCCCGGGTTTTATCTAACTCGTGGCCTGAGGCCATGGTTTTGATTTAGGCCCAATGGGCCGGATCTTTTCTAGGCTCAAGCCCAAATGTTAAACCCAATCCTGAACATACACTATTGACCATTACTTGTTCAGTTGTACCGCGTAACATATATTACTTACGCGCTACAAGTAGATGAACTCAAGACTTGACACTGGTGTCAGAGTTTTTGTGTCCACGTGTAACCGGTAACGTATAACAATGTAGGTTACAAGTGGATGCATATGTGGTACATACAGAAATTGGGACACCTAATGTTTTTTTATGGTATTTTGATTGTGTTAGAATGCATAATGAATTGTTTGTGATTTGTGTAGGATGGCTGCTTGGTGTAGAAAATGCATATATTTGAAGCCTAAATTGGAAAAATTGGCAGCTGATTATGATACCAAGTACTTTCTACCAAATTATTGTGCATTTAAATAGTTTCATTCGATTATATATATGCTAAAACAAAAAAATAATTAGGTTAGTGTATGTTTCAGTCGTTCTTTTTGGTTATGTTACATTGTTTATAGTATGTTTATTAATTCTTAAACAGGCTCAAATTTTATTGTGTGGATGTGAATAAGGTACCACAAGCCCTTGTGAAACGTGGAAAGATATCCGTACGTTAAAAATTTCAAATTAAGTTTCACGAATTGTTGGTTATTATAATGTTGCTAATGATCAATTCATTGTCTTACTAATGCTGTTGTTTGTTGATGCAGAAAATGCCAACAATTCAGGTGAGTTTTCGGTCATGTTGGCTAATTTATTTATTTATTATTTATTTACTTTTATGCTAAACTTTTAGATTTTAAATTTATGCAGTTGTGGAAAGATGGCGAGATGAAAGCAGAAGTAATCGGTGGGCATAAAGCATGGCTCGTGCTGGAAGAAGTAAGAGAAATGATTAAGAATTTTGTATGATTTTTTCTCTATTTTCGGTTCAAATTCTTGTTCATATATATTCTCTGATCATAAATACCAAAAATATGTACAGTTTTTGTTCATTCTATGAGTACGATATTTATTCTTTGTGTTCATATACATTTCACACAAGAGTCATTGGTTCCTCCATATCGGTCATATCATATTAGTCGGGTTGGCTAAAATACACCAAGTGTAGGAGAAACACGTTAAATGACAAAGATGGTGGTATTTTTCCTTACTAAAAACTTATTATGTTAACATATAACGATCTCACACCTTGTAAAAGTATAATTTTGTGCATTTTGTTCATCATGTATTTGACCAAAACTGCTATAAGTGAAACCAAATATTTGACCGCTTTGGTGGCGTTTGAATCTGCTTTATTACTAATTCTTTGATCTTCACATATATTATCCTCCTTTTTTTTTCAATTAAAAGTTTCTTATTTCTAAATTCTTGAATAAAACATTTTATGTGATTTCTAAGTGTTAAAGAACACTTTTAGTGACAGTAAACCCCGTTTGACTCATTGAGTTGTTTCCGTTTGATTCATGGGCCAATTTGGGAAGTCTAATCGGGTCAAGTGAGTCAAAGAAATTAGAAAACTCCTAGAGTGTATTTTGCATACATTATCTAGCTTTTATATCAAATTAAACGCATTAATGATTTTATAATTTTTTTAAAGAATGATAAAACAGTGTTTGCAGCTTAACCCAATTGATACGTTTGGCCCACTAGAAAAGACGGCCCACTAGAAAAGCCGGCTCATTTTACGAACCAAGTAGTCTATATTTGAATATTTGATATGTAGTGGCCCATTTTACATTTTAATAAGCAATTTACTTTCGACCTAATTTGTCATTTCTTTTGAGTTATTTTTACATGACCCATGAAAATAAAAAGTAATGGAATTGACCAGTTCATAAATGAAATACAAATTTTCAAATAAATAGATAAAATTCTTAAAATCCTATCTAAATGAGTAATATTCTGTCACGTGACACGTGGTAATTCATTCTTGGACAATATTTTAAGCAATTTCATTATTTTTGAACTTTTAATAATTTTAAAACATAAAATTCAATTTATTTTCAAACTTTCTTTTTTAAAAACTTGATTTCGAATATTCTAATATATATTAAATTATTTTTGGTCCGGTTTTCTTCACATCAAACCGAACCTCCCACTGGATATCACCTTAAAAAACTTATTTTTAATAGAAATAAAGCCAAAAGGGGGCAAATTTGATCTAAACCATAATATTTTACTCAAATAATTAGATGTGAAGTTTCCTTCCAAAATAAAAAATACTTTTTTTTTGTCGAACTCTTATTCTTGTAGATTGACACATTGTACCCAAACACCCGCCAAAACGTTCTAATCGAGTCATCGTTTCATATCATCTTCTCCGTTACAAAATCAACCAAAAGCCTAAAATCTGTTTCCAAAATGAAAATCACAAAACATTTTAATCGAGTCGTTAAACCCCTAAAACCCGTAAGTTGCTCCACTAGTGGTTTTAAACCTCACACCATCAAAATCAAACAAAATTCGAACCTGAAATCGAAAATAAAACCTAGAACAATAAAGCAAAAACCCCAAACCCAATCCAATGTTCATTCAATAGAATCAAACCCCTTGTTTTCCCTCCAAAAATCCCCAATTTTAGGTCCTGAATATTATCATATTGACGCCCTTGATCTTGCTCCTAAATTGCTAGGTAAATACCTTAGGAGAGATGATGTTGTTCTTCAGATTACAGAGGTATAAATCACTGTTTGTAACATCAATTAAAGTTCATGTTAATCAGCGATTTATTTGGTTGTGATTATCAAATTACTGATTAAAAATTGCAGGTAGAAGCGTATCGATCAAATGACTCTGCTTGCCATGGTCGTGCTGGTGTTACATCAAGAACTGCTCCACTTGTAAGATCATAAACATGTTTTTTCTTTTTGTTTTTCTACTTGTTTTCAAAATTTAATATCTTTCGTTTGATGATAATGATGACATGAAGTTGAACCTTTAGTGGTTTTTATGTATGATTCAGTTGACTTCTTTGAATTTTCTCATGGGGCAACAGGTAATATTATGGTAAATAAATCTTAGAAGAAGTATTGGCTTTGTAATTTAGGCCTTTCTACATGATAAAATCATAATTCAATATATGTAAATAACCAGGTTTGACCTTGAAAGTCAACATATTTCTTGTTTTAAATATGTAAAAGTAAACATTAGAAACAGGTTGGAAGTTACTAAAGAGTATTTGAACCAATAAAGCATCGTCAGTCATCTTTTTTAAATAATTGGATTATTTTTGGAACAATGAAAACATATTTGACACCTTAATGATTCATAAATACATGTTGGATACTGTGGTTCATTTGCAGTCTGTGTTTTTATCAATACTTGTATAGTTGCAACAAATTTCCTAATGAGTTTTTTTATACCAATTTCAAGTTCTTTTAATAAATTGTATTTTTGTTTTTTGTAGTTTGGACCAGGTGGGCATGCTTATGTGTATCTTTGTTACGGTCTGCATACGATGTTAAATGTTGTAGCTGACAAACAAGGAATTGGTTCCGCTGTTTTAATCCGTTCTTGCGCGCCTATCGCCGGTAATTTTAAAATCTTTTTTTATAAATTGCTTTAATATTACATGTTTTCAAGTTTAGATATTCAACAACAAATGTTACTAAAAATAAGCTCTAGAAGGAAGAAAAGTTGAAGATACACTTTGATTATAAAAGTCAAACATATTATTCTTTATCTTCTGTAGTAGACCCGAATTTAATGTATTTAATTGTAAAGTTTTAGGATGTTTTACGTTCTGTAACCCATATTACAAAGAGAAAAAATCTCAGTTAATTTGTGAAAGAAGTTGCATAAATTTTGGATTTGAGAAATGATAATATTGACCATTTGATAAATGATATGAATTAACAGGGTTGGAAACTATTAAACAGCGTCGCGGTTTGGATACCGAGAAGCCCGTTCTACTTACCGGGCCCGGCAAGGTCAGTCTCAGCTCTCAATAGTCTTTCCCGTTCCCGATACCCAATTTTAAAAGATGGCAATTTTGGCTCAATTTGACCGATTTTAACAGAAGTTTTGGGAAACAACAAACCAAACCTATCAGGTTTAGTGGGTGAGTCGGACCAGCAGTTTGGCAATTTATCAGTTGGTTTTGGTTGTTTGAATCGGGTTTTTTTCAAGGTCATTAGTTTCTATAAAAAGTCATATCATGATAAATATGGTTCATGATTATAGGAAATAAGAATACATAACATGACTACATATTCTAAAATTTAAATTAAAAATAATGTCTTATAGAGTAATCGTACGGAGTACCTAGGCAATTCAATGTTTGTTGACCGTTCAAAAAAATTATTTACCAAATATGTTTTCAAATGTGGATAAACATGCTACACTACTAAAATTTAAAAACTTAACGTGGCTAAGTGTGTCATGTATTTAAAGTTATAGAACATTCTAAGTCGTAATATTTATAGGAAGTTATCGTACGAGTTTTTTGTAATCATCTTTCATACATCAACTCTTTTACAAGTCATAACTATACAGAGTTTATAGTCGATTCACCCAACAAAAATTACCCGTTTGCCAGCCAACCCGCCCATCTATTTTAACACCACTACAATTACATATCATGTTTTGAAATTTTATGATTTCATATGATATAATCTTTAAGGTTGGTCAAGCACTTGGGATTTCAAAAGACTGGTCTAACCAACCTCTCTTCACTCCTGGTAACAGTTTAAAACTGTTTCATTTCATATTTACTTTGTGATAAACTGTTAGATTAACTTAACTTTGTGTTTTAGGTGGTTTGGAACTATTGGACGGTCCAGATGTGATGGAATTTGTAGTGGGGCCACGTGTAGGGATAGATTATGCTTTGCCTGAACATGTTGCTGCATTATGGAGGTTTGCAATTGCTGGTAGCCCGTGGATTAGTGCTCCTAAGAATACCTTAAACCTACCTTAATCTTTTTAGTAAAAAGGATTGTTTTGAATCTGTTAGTGCTGTTTCTTTGGTGTAACTTGTAATTTAATGTGTATACCGTTTCTGATTTATTAAAAATGTCCTTTTTCTGTTATGCACCATGTACAAATACTTGTGTGGTTCTTGCTATTCTTTACTATAAATTGGTTTTGTATCACGCTCTCCCTCACTATACAATCTTCAACTTTTCTATAACTAGGATTGTCTTTTCAAACACGTTTATGTCCTTTAATTCATTTGCTAAACAATAAACTAAAAAGTTTCTATAACATAAGAGCATAAGAAAGTTGTCCATAAATGTTTCACCTTTGATTGATAAAAAGAAATATTTGAAAAGGTAAACAAGAATAATGTGACTAAATCAAGGAAAAGTAGGGGTAGAACTGGAAAAACTTACATTTCATCTGGCAAACACAAACCAAGCTATAAACAAAAAGTTTTTTAAAAACAAATAAATTGGCCAAAAAGAACTGAAAGCCCTCACAAACACCACTCATCACTCTTAATCAAGCCAAATATAAAAATATAGTACACATCAACAGGAATAACAAAATGGTTAAAAACAACCAGCAGCATATCTTCTGTTAAAAACTGCATTGAGCTTGTGCAGATCATTATCCCTTTGACTAAACCCAATCTGAAAAAGTAAGGTAAAATAAGCATCAAATAAGGTTTTCGTAAGCCTTATGTCACCTCTTAATTATAAATGAGATGTAAGAAATCAATTACCTAAAAACAAGAACAGATATACAAATACATCATCTGGAGTTTATGTCCACTACAAATCTCCATGGCAAGATTTATGAAACCTTGTTTCCTTCATGATCGCGTGTCAAAGCTGTTTTCGAAACATTTTGCCAGAAAATTAAAATGCGGAGCCATAAAACTCAGAAAAATCAAGCCGGAACATGAGGAACTTCAAATCAACGTGTTGTTGCACAGGCAATTGAGATATGAATTCTTTAAAAAGTGAAGAATATTCCTTTGATACTGCATCTATGTCTAGTCCCATATTTCTAAGAAATTCATCAGCGCGTTGTGTTATTGCTTTTCTGCCGTCACTAAGCCATGAATCAGAATCGTCACTTTTGTTTCTAGAATGTTCCGGCAGTTTGGTCTTATCTTCCATGGTTCTGCAAATATTGGTTCATGATACAATATTAATCAACATTTTTCAGGGTGTTTAGTGAGAAATAACAAATGGTGGCAAAATGGATGGGTCAAAAAAATTTGAACAGGGTGCGATTGGTCCGACCCGCATACACATTTTTTTCATTTCTTGAATTTTACCAGGCAATAATGTTTTAAGTGTAATTAGAAAACTATATCTTTCAATCATATTCTAACGCATTTAAGGGTTTGACCCATTAGAGGCAAAACATAACCCATTGTGAACCGTTTACCCATAAACGGGTGAAAATCATCACCTTTAGAAATACACATCAAGACAAAGAAATATGAATACCTGGCTTGAAACTCATAAATTCCTTCATAAAGTCGGTCAGCATGACTACGAAACCGCAAAATAATGTCAAACAATAAAAACAAACTTTTATAAAGAATTTGCGACCGTTCGCCAAGAAGTGATTTCTCAACAATCGAGTGAAGATACTTATCATGAGCTGCAAGTAAGTCATCAAGATCTTTAGCTGCTTCCATTTCAGCAGAAAAATTAGCCCACGAAACCTCCAACACTTCAAACATAATATAATATTGCAAATTTGTAAGAAAATGACTCATTTCATTCCAAACAACTTGACATCTCCTCGAAGTCAAAATTAACCGAAACTTAACCGATTTCGGTAGTTTAGTGAAAAAATGTGATGTAATCAAGTTTGGTTTCATTTTCTTCCAAGCACCGATTAGTGCATGTTCTACCCTTCTAAGTTTCCACAAAAAATTAAAGATTTTTAAATATTTCGCCATAATAGATTCCGTAAACACGGTGTTTAACGGGATTCTTGCGTCATAATCCAACGAAAACACATCCCACCCTCGATCTCCCTTATTATGTGGCATCATCTTGACCCTTAATCTCTCCAAAATGTCAGGATCATCATATTGTGCATTAGACGACCTAATCGCACTTTCTAATAATCCCGCGAGTTTAAAAGAGCTGATTGTGTTAGCGGGTTCTGAGAGCTCAGGCCCCACAATATCCATTAGATATTGAACAAAATCACCTTGACCTAACAAAAGATATCTTTTGATGGCAAGACAGTGCTCCTTAAACCTATATTGATTGTAAACAACATCCATCAAATGTTTATCGATTCGTTTTGCTGCTTCGGTGACTAAAGATTCCAATGCGTCGGTTTCACCGTACCCAAGACCGCCTCTTCTGGTAGTGGTTCCGGTGGCGGCGGCTGCTTGTGTGGCGGCTTCAGCCCAACTCCGATCACCACAACAAACTCGTAAAAAATTGATTGATTTACCTGTTCGTAGTATCCGACTAGCAAGAGATTGAGATATAAAAGACGGAAGCATTGCAGAATGGAGTTTATACCCTTCTCGCCATAAAGATTCGGCTTTTACAGATTGACCCAAAACGAAAAACTCGGAAAATATATCTTCAAGCTCCCCTTCAAGAACCCAACTTCTAACCATTTCAAAAAGAGGCGAACACACTCTTCGAAGTAACCGCTTCATGAAATCATGCAAAAGCGGGTCACCATGTTGAGCATGCATGTGAATGGCTCCCGACATTGCACCCCCTTTTAAATCCTTACAACTGTCAACAAGAACCGCCATCAACCGCATTTTAACCATCGGTTCAGCAAACCAGACCGTAAGCCTCCTTAAAGAAAGATAGTTACCTGAACTTGCATTTTCCGAAACTAAAGGAATTGGGTTCATTGATTGCGATTGAAGTACTGCGAGTAATTTATAATATTCAGAAAGTTCATCTTGCAATGCTGCACAAAACGCTTGAGCTACGGTTCCAACACTTTCATCATGAAAGTTGTCCATTGTTTCTGTGATATAATCTTTCACCTTTTTAAACAACCAACCGAGCTCACATAGCTTACGAATCATGATTCTTGCATGTTTTGAAACCCTAATTGTATCTGGTAACACATATCCATCAATACTTTCATCAAATAACACATATTTCCCATCAATTCCTTGACAACAATACAAAACATCTCTCACTAAAACCTCTTCTGAAACATTATTCTCCTCCTTCACTAAAACCGCAAACTCTCTATACGCCATATCTTTCAAATTCTCAGGATCTTTTGAAATCAACAACAATCCACCGTTCTGTAACTTTGCAGAATCACTAAGTCGCAAATTGTTTACATTATCAGTAACAGATGTATCATCGTTCTCATTATGATCTAAACTTTGCCCTAAACGTGAGAAATTATAACTATCTTTCGTAACCCTAGCTAAATTACCATTAGTTTCCGGCTCGAATAACGTCGGAAGTCCACCGGAAAAGCTCGAATCGATTTGAAGTTTACCACTACTTTTTCGATCTTCGGAAATCACTTTCAGCAGATATAGTACGGCCCACTTATTCTTAACACTACCAGGTCCAGTTTTAGAAGCGAATTTAGAATATAGATCTGCAAACGATAATGCATCAGACAATTTACCTTGTTTAACTAGCTGGCTCTTGATTGAATACGCCATAGCGGCTTCGTCGGCGGAGATCGACGGCGTCATCCGACTGGACAAAATGCGAGTGGCGTACCGGACATTGCTAGGGTTAGGGTTTGAATGTGGAATTGAGGAAGATGAAGGAGTGTTGCAGAGACGGTGGACTAATTCTCCGACGAGATCTCCGGCACGGCGGTCGTCTTCCATGGAAACCGATAAACGCCGGCGAGTGGTGAAGATTGGAGGGAGGTGTTTGCAAGGTTTGAGAGATTTCAAGGGCTTTTGATTTTTTTGTTTTGGTTTCAATGTGGGCGCGGAATTAAGTTTCATTTCGGTCCTTAGTGCTTTTGGTATAGCTATAATATTCCCCTCGGTTCTTTTTTTGTATGATATTTGTTCTACACTAGGTTACTATTTTGACATTTATATAAAAAAAAAAAAAAAAAAAACACCATCAATTTACCAAAGACGGACACTTAGACTGATCGTAGTGGGTGCCCCGTTGGGCCGCCGGGGGTCTCGACGCCGGCGGGAACACCGCCCCCCCACCCCGGCGGGCACGACTTTGGATCCCCTCCGG
>WOUH02000001.1:3093716-3110940 GCA_009936405.2 Stevia rebaudiana
TCTCAACTTCTCAGAAGGTCTTAACTCTTCAAATACGTTATATTCAGTTATTTCATTCCGGGAATCATCAAAGACATCACTCCATTTCATCTGCAAATGATTAATACCCTTCTTTTGTTTCAAGTTAGACTCCTTTGCTTGTATAACATCTTTAACGTTGTGCAGATCCTCAATGGAAAGTTGACCACCAAGATGCGAAAAGCCCTTGAGATAGCATATTCGAAACTCACCAAATCCTCCGATTATAACTCTAGATAGAGTTTGTAGACTCGTCAACCCACCTATTCCTAACGGCATCTTATTCAACTTGGAGTATTTGTGATGTCGAGATGTCTCAGGTTTACAAGATTTGTAATACTATTTGGCAAGGTAGATAACTCACCACAAGTAGACAGTAACAAGCTTTGTAGGTTATAAAGGTTACCAACTTGTTCGGGCAATGATGTGATCTTAGTGTTTGAAAAATTTAGGTACCGCAAATGTATGAGACTACCAATCGTTTGTGGTACCTCATTGATTGAAAAATTAGCCAGGCTTAACACCCTCAGGAAATGTAATTTCGAAAGTAGTTTTACAAGAACCGTGTTTGATAAGAAGATTCCTTCGTAAGTTTTAAAATTTATCTTTGTAACAGGCATAGGTAAGAAACTTCTTAAGCTTTTAGCTTTTTGTAATGAATGGAACTTTTTGTATGGTATGTATTGTTCACTCTGAAATGAAATGTGACGGAACTTCTCCAAAGCCTCATACTTATTATCCAACCTAAAAAAGAACTCTTTTGCAACATTCATTGCCAAGTCATTTATCAAGTCATGCATTATGTATTGTGATTTATCGTTGGTTGCATGTTGAAAAAATGACCTCAAAACTAGCTCTTCAAAACACTTGTGACCAAAATTCTCCATTAACTTGTTATCCTTTGACTCATACAAAAATCCTTCGGCCACCCACAACCGGACTAATTCATCTTTGTCAAATATATAACCCTTAGGGAATAAGCAACGATACGCAAACATTTGCTTCAAATATGGTGGGAGATCATAGTAACTTAGCCTCAGAACCGGAAGGATCTTACTCTCATAGAGTGATTTCCATACGTCAGTATTCAAGAACTCCTCACATTCCTCATGACTAGATTTTGTTCTAAACACCCTTGCAAGTGTTTTCAAAGCCAAAGGCAATCTACCACATTTCATGATTATATTTTCACCATGAATTTGAAGTGTTTGATTTACATCAAAGTTCTGCTTACCCGATGCATGCTGAGCAAATAAAGAGAGAGCTTCTTCTTTTGACAAAAGCTCAAGAGGATACATATGAATGGAGTCCATCACCGATGCCACCAAGGTATTTCGTGTTGTCACAATAATTTTACTTCCGTGAGCCCCTACATTAAAAGGGCGTTGGAGGAGTTCCCATTCGTTATAATTTTCATTCCAGACATCGTCTAAAACAAGTAGGAACCTTTTCTTTGACAGTTTACCGGCAAGGGCCACCTGAAGTAGATTTAGATTAGCAAAATCTTGGTTTCCTCCGCCTACACCTTGAAAAGTAGCCTTGCTAATGTTATAGACATCAAACTCATCAGAAACGCAAACCCATGACATGAGTTCAAAGTGATCCTTCACATCCTTATCGTTGTACAAAAGTTGGGCAAGAGTGGTTTTGCCAATCCCACCTAGACCAACTATGGACACCACATTGACGTTTTGACTCTGACTACTTGAAGCTTCACTACCCAACAGCTTCCCCAACAAAGCATCTTTATCACCTTCCCGACCTATAATTTTGGATTCATCAATGAGTGAAGTTTCCTCCAATCGTCTACTTGGTCTACATGATCTATCAACGTTATCAACCAAACCCAAAAGATTTTTCTCCTCAACGAGACCACGTAATTTGGTTGTAATATCATCCAACTTAGAACTCATCTTATGGCCGTACTTAAAGGCATGAAATTTGTTTGGAATGAACTTTAATACCTTACTCGTTCGGTTGCTGGGGCTAGCATCAAATTCCCGATTCAACTGCCGATGCTTAGCTTCAGTGGCCAAATCATCGAGTACATCATCTATTTCATAAGCCAGATGCTGGAGTTTGTTTAGCCACAATTGAACTGATGTGTCTCTTATATGCTTCTGACCCGCATCGACAAGAACACCTTGAATCAGGGTCAAGGCGTTTTTCCATTTATTGAGCTCAGATGAGATTCCTGCATATCTGATCAAGTCACTAGAAGCCATCTTCTCAAACAACACAGTAATCAATGCTCCGATAAAGAGTTCAGCAACAGCCATTGGAAATTAGAGAGATTGTTGGTTTCAGGGTGAGTTTTGATTTAAGATAATGGTTGGTATGAAAATTTGCAGATAAATTTGTTGGGTCAATTCCAGCTTTATCATACTAACTAAAAAGTCCTTGTTTTCAAATTTTAAATATTAAAAGAAATTTAGTAGTGGGAACTGATGTGATCACCTATAAAAAATATTCCAATTTACAACCAAATTTCCACACTAATCGATAATTATCAGTATGTGTAGTTGCTCCACTTCGAAAGATACCTTTAATATAGTAATATAAAGTTACCATCTGCATTTGTTTTCTATACAATATATTTCTTTATCACAACATGCTTTATTATATGTTAATGTAAGCAGCCTTATTTGTCCTTACTAAACATGATTCAACTATGAATTAGACTACTGATGATGTTAAACACCATCATGACAAATACTATTTGCTACATTAATAACCGAAATTTGAAACAAAGACAAACCAGTTCATATATTTCAACAAAATCGAGCCTGTAATGTCCAAACCAGAATGAATATAGTAAACATTTGAGTTTAAACAGACGTCTAATTCAACACATGGATGATGAACCCAGTAATATTCAGGATCCTTCAACCAATCCCACAATAATCAAACTTATTACTCAAGAATTTCATACTTTTACACTTCTGCTAATAAATTCAAAGCTTTTCAAACACCGAATCCAAAAACCGCTCTTATTTTGTGAAAAATCAGATCCCGCCATCCTCTCTCCGTGTTCTCCACCACAGTTGAATTTCCATACCTGCATAAAAAAAAGTAAAAATAAAATAAAATAAAATAAAAACAAATTAAACCAAGTTTAAGTTTTGACACGTCAACTGTTTGAAACTAACATATAAAATAGTAGTTAAAACTAATGATTCATGAACCATCTTTTAAGGTTTTTAACTTTTAACATTAACTAATTATTCAAGATAAGTTGAATCTTAATCAAAACCAGACCATAAACACCATAAGCAGGTAAGTTTTAAATACCGATGAGCAATTATTTGCTCATTTTTAATAAAATTACATAACTAACATGTTATGTACAATCAAAAACTAAATAAAAAAGATAATAATCCAGGTTCTCTAATATAATGAATAAGTTTCGAGTATGCAAACACCATGCAGTTCACTTGTATTTAATTTCTACTAAAAGATTTGTGTTACGTGCGACTAAAAAACTATATTATCAGAAAAGAAATCCAACTTTTGATACAAAACCGTAGAAATTTTCGAAAAATAAATAAAGAAATAAAAGAAAACCGAACCTGTCTTCCTCTGGAACATCAGTCTGTGTCAATTTCACAACTGTGACTCCGGGTTCAGGTTCTTCTAAAACCAACCTCACCTGCACAAGTAAACAATTAAAACATTTGCATGAAAATGATTTAATGAAATCATCAAATGCACAGAAAAGAAACCAACTTCTATGAGTAAATCACTTATCCCACTTTTAAAGACACATCGGATTACTACTTAATACCCTATAATCTTTTAACACCAAATCAAATGAGCAAACTATCATATCACATAAGTCAACTTTCTTAATCTTGATTTCTTATGGTGGAAATAAAACTACAGGTCTTAATGTATAACTTAAGTTAAATTTCTAAACTCATGTTCCCACTAAAGATTCTGTTTTTCCTTCTTTAAAACCTGTAATTTATGAAATAAAGATGTGCATAAATGACTTTGAGTCACCAACTCACAGAGCTGTGGTACATAAACATATAACTATATCAATATTACCAGTAATATCTATAATTGATCACAAATCAGTAAGATAATTAGCAAATAATTAAAACAAAAGCATCATGACATACCGTCGAATAAACACCATCAGGCCAACTTCCAAACCTCCATTTCTGAACAATCAATTTCCCCTCCTGCAACTCAACATTCGTCCCTGTAACCGAACCATCAAAAATGCTAATTTCACCACCAACTTGTTTACTAATCTTAGCATTACTCTGTGTAAAACCCTTCCATCTATTCTCATCCATTAATATCTCATACATATTAGCAGCCCTGCAATTGAACTTTTCAGTCAATTTAATAGTCTTAAACCCTTCTTTCTTCTTCTCCTTCTTCTCCTCCACCTTTTTTACAGGTGCGACCGCCGGTGATGCAGCTGCCGGCGACGGAGCCGCCTTAGGATTCACCTTCTTGACCTCCAATTCATCCTTTGCAGGTCCACCTTTCGCCATGGCATCAACATAAACCCTAATTTGTTTCAAAACGAAATCCTTCCCCTTCGCCAAAAAAGCATCCTTCAATCTCCGCCCAATCGGACCTTCATCCTTGACAATAACCCTAAGATCCGGATCCTCATCGGCGTTCTCATCGGAAATGTAAGGAATCTCAATAACTCCGTCAGCAATCAGCAACGATTTGCCTTCGGCATCCTTCGCCTCACCTTGCCAGTTAATCGAAACGTTTAATTCGTAACCAGGAATGATTTTACCTTTTCGGACATTAACGTAAGCTTCACCTTCAACTTTCTCGAGCTTCTTCGTTTTGATGAACAGATTCCCTTCGCCGGCGAGTATTGTTTGATCGGCGAGTAGCTTCGAGAGTAGATTCCTCGACCATTCGAGGCAATCGGTCTCCGCCCAGTGCCAGTTGTGAACGTTAGCTCCGTCGGGTCTGTCTTCGACGATCCAACGCTTGTCTCCTTCGCCGTATTTCGCCATTATTGTTGTTTAAACAAGTTAGGGTTTTGCAGTGTGGTTGTGATGGAAGTACGATGCGGCGGCGATGGGTTGCAGGTGGAGCAGATAAAGGGGAAGATTGAAGGTGTCTAGAGGGTTCAACGAGTGGAAGATTCTGGAGACTGCAAAGTGCAAAACCTAGATCTGTAAATTACTGAAATTAATTATTGTGTGAACCGGATAACAAAGAACAATCTAGAAGCATATTGGATTGTTGTTCGGGTTTTCCGCAACTGTTAAGTGGGTGGGCTCGGTGGATTTCCCGAGTGAACTTGACTGAGTCGACCAGAGCTATACATTTTTTTAACAGCAAACGATGTGACCATCTGACCTTACCTAAAAGCTTTTTATAATCTTAATGAGTCTAAACCAGACCTCTTATTAAGGGTACCAGTTAAACAAATGTCGTTTGGTGACCAGAGCTATACTAAACATGATTACAAAAGAAAAGATGACAAAAATATTAAAATTGTTATTTCACTTAAGAATAAACCTCAACATCAACAAGAATTAGAATTAAACAAACTAAGGGTGTTCACGGTCCAGTTTGTATGGTTTTTACGCTAAATCGTGAACCAAACCGTTACCACCGATTTTTAAATAATGAAAACAAAAACTGAATCGTTACAAATAAAAACCAAACCAAACCAAACCATTATTAATGGTTTGGTCTGTTTGGTTTCACGGTTTAGACTTTTTGAGGCTCTTCAATACTCAACAAAAAAGTAGTTGTTCAAAGTCTAGTATTCATATTAATTAGTGCAATATAAACATTAACTAACATACACAATTATGACTTTATGAACCTATCAAAAACATATGGATGCGTTTTTCGTAGAAGTCATTCTTTCCACAATCGTGTTTAGCAATTAGCAAATTCAGAGACCAATTATACGTAGAAGAACACGAGTAAACCGAGATAGTATTTCTGCTTGTTGCGTGTTATTTTTGTCAATATCCAAAATATGGCGAGAACATATTTGCACTGTGTTTTAGGATGAGTCGAGATCTTTTCACGTGAATAGCTTTAGACTTAGAGCAAAAATATGAATTTTCTGAAAGAAGGTATGACGTAAGATGGAAATGGGATTACTTAAATTAAAAAATGTACAGTCGTTGTGCGACAATTAGGATACTACACTTACAGCGAATTATGAGACGAATAACTTCAAATGTCCAAAAGAACCGCACGTGAGAGTATCTACAAATTTTTAAAGGTATAAAACTACTATTTATACAGCCTAAATACAATTTTTCATGAAAGGTGTAATTGAAATTTATTGTGATAGGTACTTGAATAAACCGAATTGGTTTGAAATTCAAAAACTATGTACACGTCATGAAGATTACCACGATTTTTCAGGTCTGCTTAGAAGTATAGATTGCACTCATTGGTAATGAGAAAATTGCCCAACGGCATGACAAGGACAATTTCAGCGAGGCGATCATCCAAATCCAAGCATTATGATCGAAGTGATTGTCTCACAAGATCTTTGGACATGCGTTCTTTGGTGTTGCTGGATCGAACAACGATATCAACTTTAGATCAATCACATGTTTTCAACGACCTTGTTCAGGGTGTTGCGCCTGGACATGAGTTTATATATAACGACAATACGTACAAATACAGTTATTATTTATCCGACAATATTTATCCCTTGTACTTTACCCTTGTGAAAACTTTTACCACGCGACAAGATAATGATGAAAAACACCGGCATGTCCAAATACGTCAATAATCAAAGAGAAAAGACATCAAACGAGTATTTGGTGTGCTAAAAAGAAAATGACATATTATTAACAATCCCGCACGTGATTGGAAACAAAAGAGAATTCGCGTGGCAGTGTACGCATGTGTGATCTACACAATATGATCATAGAAGATAGGTGCGCCATTAGCCAATATGTAGAAGATGAGGATCCACATCTAGTTGAGTATGTGGAGAGTACCAACGAACAAAGACTATCAAACCATCAAATGGTTCGTAGTAGTGACATACACATGACTCTCAAAGCTTATTTGATTGAACATTTGTGAAAGGACTGTAATGTAGTTGTGTAATGTTGTTTAGTTTTATTTTAGACGTTTTTTTAATATATATGTTTAGTGTAATGTTTTTTTTATTTTTATTGTTAATGTAATGTTTTTTTTTTTGTATGTTTAATGCAATGTTTTTTATTTTTGTTTATTTTTATTTTAGACGTTTTTTAATTTATTAAATAATCTTTTTTTTAACAAAATATAAACATATCAATGATTGCATCATGATTACAACCACACACCCACTCAATTAGGTATTTCCACCCCAAGTGGGTGTATGGGTGAGTGGTTCTCTCATGTGTGTTGCTTACGTGACCCACTCACTCTGGCATAGCGCATAATCTAACCATAGTCCTTCATAGTTATACGTTGTGCTCAGGATTCGAACAACTGATACTCGAGAGATCTAATCGGTGTACCGGAAATTAGCCAGAGTCTTGCATCCTGATATGCAGTTATGCATGACTAGTGACGTATGCGGGCCGATGTGTGTGTTTACTTGTGGTATTAGTGTTTGAATGATTCTTCTAGAAACTGTTGACAACAAAGTAACCGAAACCAATACAAACAAAATTTAGTGATCATGATTAATATCATTTTGTAAATTGTTCATCATCATCATCGTACTCAGTATATCACATCTAAATGTATGGTCTGATGAGGGTAAGATGAAGACAATCCTTACCTCTACCCCATAGGAATAGAGATGCTGCTCCGAAAGAGACCCCGACTCATAACGCAGGCGGATCCAGAATTTTTTTTCATGGGGGACGGAAATTTTTTAGGGTTGTTTGTGTATCACTATATAATAATTTTCCTCTTCTGTTTCGGGCCGGTTTGGGTCGAATCGGGTCATATTAAAAAATAATCAATCAGACAAAATTTCATATTAAAAAACATAATGGGCTAGTGTTGGGTTTAGTTTAATAAATTAAAATTAATAATGAACTTATTTAATAGATGATAATTGTGAGTTTGGTTATTTCATAAAAATTAAAAATGGACTTGAACTTATTTTAACTGTGTTTATATTATTAGTTGGACATATTTTCAACTTGGGTTTTAATGTTTTATAACTAAAATTAGAAATTAAAATTGGAATGAGGACGGATTGAGGGCAGATTGGGGGGCGATCACAAAATTTTATAGGGGTCGGTTGGGATTTAACATATATTAACCACTGGAAAAAAAATTCAAGGAGGGCGGCTGCCCCCTTTGGCTTTTAATGGCTACGCCCCTGCATGATTAAACGTCAACCCAACGCTTTTAACGCTATTTTCACAAAAATAAGTAAAATAACGTTAAATTTAGTGCAATTTTATTTTTGCCACTCGAGAGTCCACACGTATATACCTTTTATGCGCGCGCACCACAACCAGTGCGACTTGTAAATTGTTTATATTTCTACAAAACAACCTAGGTTTTTTTAACGGCAAACTAATATAATTCTTACATTCACATTAATCATTAATAGCAATATATAATATTGGCAATTAACACACTGTCTCTTGCCTATAAGTGTGACGTAAAAATATCATACTAAAAAAAGAACAAAATGAAATAAATATTGTACATAAACTTTGGTATAAAATATGATATTGGCATACAACATGTGCATGACGTTTTGACACTTGTAAACAATTCTAAACAGATAACTATAAGAACCACCTATACACTTAGCTTGTACAGTTGTACCTATCATTTTAAATGTAATACAAAAGACGAGTTGTTAAGTGACTCTAGGCTCTCCCAATATGTATCACTAGCTATACTCAACATGCTATGTATAAATGCTTATGAACAAGAATTTGAACGGAATATACAGAGAAAATCATACAAAACTTTGAATCATTTCTCTAACTTCATCGATCACAAGCGATGCTTTACCCCCTCCAATCACTTCTGATTTCATCACAACTAAATGAATGCAAATTTATATATCGATATTAAACCCATTTCCTAAATATTAGGTTTAAATAATTGGCAAGTGCTTATAATAAGCTAAAATTCACCTGAATTGTTGGCATTTTCTGCGTCAATAAAGGAGTTAAAATCTGTTATCTCACTTCTTGTGTTTCATCTTCGTATCATGTGTATTAGAGGCTTTATAGAACATAGTTATATAGTATCACAAATTATGTACAATACAAGCTTACAATACACATGAAACAAATGCGACACACAAAAAATGAGACGTCAGATTTGTCCTCATCAGGAAAAAATAGCAATGTTAATATAAAGATATTAAATGTGAGTCATTAGCAATATCAAATCAACAAGATACATGAATCAAAATACGTACAGAAAGTTGTACGTACCGAGATATTTCCACGTTTCGCAAGTGCTTGTGGTACTTTATTCACATCCACACAATAAAACTTAAGCCTATTCGTGAATACAAAATTAAAAATAAAATTGCCAAACATCGCCATTGTGCTCACGATCTTTGTAGTACCATTTTATGTCTTATGTATACAACGTTTGGACGTTTGTGCTAATAACGTGTACTTCGTTAATCGTTATATTTATAGTATTATGTTATACAGTTATACTGTATAATTCTAAAACACAATTGTAAAAAAAAATACAAGACTGCATCATAACTCAAATCGAACAATTTATTTATATACACAATAATTTACTAAATTTAGAAAAAGTACTTGGTGTCAAATTCTGCGGCCAATTTCTCCAATTTAGGCTTCAAGTATATGCATTTTCTACACCAAGCAGCCATCCTACACAAGTCATTAAATATTAAATACCCGAAAAAAATATTAAATAATCAAATAATCAGTTTTTAATCGAAGCATCCTTCGTGCATTCTTACTTCGTGTTTGAAATTGCGTTTTAAGCTCTGAATAACTCTTAAACTAATCCGGTATTCAGTTTATATCCAATCACTTTACAAACGCAATCCAAACACTCGAACAAATTAAAATGAGAGAATATATACCAATCAATGATTACGGGTTGAGAATCTTGTTTTGCTTGTTCTAAAATGAGATTCAAATGATCCACATCAGTGATTGGTTCCATTTCTACGAAATCGGGTCTTGATAAGTCCCCAAAGGCTTCAACTTTACAACCTTTTTTCAAGATTATCTTCCATTGATTTAAATTTTTTGGGTCAAAACCAAACCCGCGTGTTTTTGTGGAATCTAATCGACATCTCCAATTTGGCAGTTGTGGCTGCAGTGGATCTCTGTGATGAACTTGTCTGTAAAGAAGATGAGAACTCGGTGATAAAATTGACATTTCTGTGACTGGTTTTGTTAAATAGGAGACCTTAGAAAAGAGAAGATATTTTAAGCCTAGGAGGATTTATTCAAGTATTATTATTATTTTCTTTTTAGGAATTTATAGATTTGAGATTGAATCGGAGCTTTTGGTTGATGGAAAAGAATTGTAGAAATTATCAAAGACTAAAGCTTATCCAAAAGAAGAGTAGGAGATCCGACTTCAACACATTATAGGCCTTTAATATAGAAAATGTTTATATAAATACCAGCTTATATACATGTGTAATACAGAAATACCTAGAAAGGATATAATTGTATAATTTGTAACACAAACTTCATATACCTAAATTTTTTATACACGTGTAATACAGGGGACTATATAAAATTTAATTTTATTGTGTAACTTTTTCATTAACAAATAACAACTTAAGAAAAAGTTATTAATTCTTAAATAAAAAATAAAGGCACAGGATCGATAATAAACAAGAACGCAATAGATTGGAATAACTCCCCAATAATATTATAACTGAGAAACTGACTCAAAACTCAATTACAGTTTATAGACACACATAACCCTAATACATGGCTACGTATATATAGTAGAGACCCGACTTGGTCAACAAGTTAACTAAAACCTTAAAACCCCTTAAACCCTAAAACCCACTTGTTTAAAGAGTTACATGGGCCGGTCCTTATCACCAACTTGTGATAGGCCCCGTACTCGGGAATTAAGCCCAACAATCACCCCCCTAATTCCCAATTCCCGACTTGGAATAGGTAGGTCTTTGACTTTAAGCTTGATTCCTTGACCTTGATTCTCCCAGAACTGCTTTCGATCTCTAGTTGTGTTTCGTCGGCTCCTCCCAACTCGAACAATCTGGTGACCCTGTTCTTGACCATTCCTTCGGCCCCGACCAGTCCATCGGTCATACGAACTCGCACCACCACATCCTTGGTTGCGACACTGGTCACCATGTCGAGCAAACACTAACCTTTTTTGATCGTCATACGTTCTTTCTCGGGCTTGAATCCTTGTAAAAAAATTTCTTTTGTATTCTTGAGCAATAAACATGGCTCTCTTATCCGGTTGATCACCCATCGTAGCCTTTTTGGTTTTATTCGGCTATAGGTAACCGGTGTAGAGGAGTTCTAATCCAGTCCTTCGGATTACAGAAAATTTGTTTGATCGATGACGGTGTGTCGGTGTGCATTCAAATTCAACGTGGAACCAAGTTCTAATAAATCCAAACCAGCTTGTTTGATTTATTGAACTTCGAAGCAACACAAAAGTCGGCCTCACTTTTGTTTAGCTAAAAGCATGATCCAAGTAGTTCTCCTTATTCTTTTTAACTTGCTATTGAAAAGAATAAACAAAACAAACCACGAACCAACTCAACAACCAACCAGCACGAACAACCTATCTTATTGCTCAATCGCGATTCCCTTACGAACCCATAAAATCCCTTTGTGTGATGGATTAACCGCATCAAAAATTAAGATCACCGCGTCAAATCGTTCCTTGGATTATCTCGAACAACCCTTATCCCTTTGTGTGATGGATTAACCTAACCCTTGCTTCCGTGATCGTTAAATATCAAGAACCCGTCCCAAGATTCTTACCAATCGCAAACAACATGTGGATCGATTCTTTCTTTCCGGATTCTTCTTCCTGCTGATGATTACCGATCGCCTAATTGTCTATGTTTTTAAAACCTTTGATTCTGTTTCAATTTTCACGTGCAAAAGGACTAAGTTCTAAACGATTATTTTACCTTTTGAGACCAACCAATCACGTTCAGACTATAAAAGAAAAACGATCTCTGATCTTGATCGTGAACTTCGCACCTGGTCACGGCTTCTCCACCCGTCAGTAGTCTTGATCGACAACTATCCCGTAACCCGCAGCTGGTGGCTTTTCTGATCGCAAATCTTTGAGCGAACGAAAACTCCCCGTCGGTTTCGTGAATCTGTTGAAGCCTTTGTTGCGGATGACTTCTTGATCACCGGTGATGTTCTTGATCGAATCCTCAGGCTCTGATACCAATTAAAGACACATGATCGATAAACAAACAAGAACACGATAGATTAGAATAACTCTCCAATAGTATTATAACTGAGAAACTGACTCAAAACTCAATTAGAACTCATAGACACACATAACCTTAATACATGGCTGCGTATATATAGTGGAGACCCGACTTGGTCAACAAGTTAACTAAAACCCTAAAACCTCTTAAACCCTACGACTCACTTGTTATTTGAGTTACATGGGCCAGTCCATATCACCAAGTTGTGATAGGCCCGTACTCGGAAATTAAACCCAACAACTACAAACAAACCGGCGTTATTCTCAAAATCAACTTTTTCGTGTTTTTCAATTAATTTATGTTCAAATTCAGGGCCGTCTCCGAGGATTCGGGTGCCCTGTGCGATTCCAAAAAAAGGGCCCCTATATATAATTTTTTTTTTTCAAAAATATACGATAACTGAGATTAAATAAGTTAATAAACAGTACAAAGAATAGTATTGTAGCAAAAAGATGTCTTTCACATAACTAAATGAATCGTGACACTTTCTTAGCATTCTTTAAGTTAAAAAAGTTGATCAAATCTTCATAATCCAATAGTTAAAATTATGAGTTTGGGTATTGGGTCAAGAATTAACAATTGTTTTGGGTTTAATTCAATTGTTTTATAAATTGTTTTGGACATTTATCTTATTGGGGGTATAAATGGATCAACACTAAACATACATATGGCTTTAATATGATTTTTGTTTTACGAAAAATATATAGCTTTATAAAATATATTTTAATAAATTTAAAAATTTCTGCCCCTTAAAAAAAGGTCCCAGTGCGGTTGCACCTCCTGCACCCCATAAAAGACCCCTCTGTTCAAATTGGTTGTCGCAGCTGACGAGCCAATGAAGATTGCATTCGAGGTTGAGTTTCTGTTGTCTCAATCTATTTTGATTAGTTATAAGTTCACTTTTGATATTAAATGATTTAAGCTCTAAACCATAAATAATTTAATGGACACTTTTGTTTATTTGAATCTTACAAGTATTTGATGTAAAACTTAAATCTTTGATCTTATTGTTTGTTTACTATATGATTGGAGTACTCTTCTTTTTAAGTAGATAAACACTTTTGGGTGTTTGGATAAAGAAAAATGTCATCTTATCAGGTCTAGGTTTCTTTTACATTTTTATTAAACGAGCCAATTTAGTCAATTTTATTTTATAGCTCAAATATTTAGTTTTATTTAACGGGTCAGTTATATTAAATGAGTAAAATGACCAAAGATTTTTAAACGGGTCTAACATGTCAACGTTATTAGAAGATTAGATGAGTCAGTTATTTTTAACAGGTCAAATGTCATAACTACTCATTGAATTCTTGATTTTCAACCATTTTTAGTTCATATATCACCAAGTCTTTTGATTATTTCATCACAATTTCAGACAACTAATAAGCACCAACCTAATTGTTGACTTTTTTCTCCATACCATCAAAACTTATTTCAAGCATATCATTTTCGATTGACAATCTAATGGTTTCATAACCCATGTTGCAATCTCCCATTCTTGGAATCAAATCTTCCTGCCCTTCAAAATTTGTAGGAGTCGACTCTCTTTATAAAATAAAAGTGTCATGTGGACGTGTGGATACTCTAGATCCAGAACCGAACTGTAACTCGCGCATTCGGTTCGCTTCCACACTAACAGTTCTGTTCCTTGGTTCCTAACGGTTTGAAACCGAGAACTGCTCACCGCTACCAAACGTACCCTCTTTATATTATAGTGACCAATTTTTTCATCCGTCGCACTACTCGACTTTCTTTTTGTTGTTCTACTAGCTTATAACTCGTGTTCAACACTGGTGGTGCGTATGAAATAATAATAACATAATTAATGATAATAAAATTTTGAATTACTCTAAAGATTTTTACACAAACATTATTCAAGTATTGAAAAAAACTCATTAAAATTGCCAATCATGGTTTCAATCTCTGTCCATGAGGTAATCCCAAATCATCGATCATAATCCTTATTTTTTATTTAGTCACAAATCATTGATCATAATCCTTCTGTCCAGGGGTTTTGATGATTAAATGAGACCTCTGGTGGCCTGAATTTTGAATGAAGAGGTGTTATTTGACACCAAAAAATATATTCGACAACAATTTCAAACAATTATTATTGATTATATTTTACCTATTAGTTTTCCTTATTCTTCATTTAATATAAAACTAGAAATTGACACCCGCGCGATGCAGCGGGTTCGCGTGGGTCTGATGTACCAACATTAATCGTAGCATTTCATTTACATTGACACATTGTAACATGTCATTTACATTGACACAGATAATCAGCATGTTAATAACTATACACATATCTTTAGTAGTTATCCGAGTAAATTTTATTGTATGCTCTGTACAAAAGCTCAAAAGATATCTATAAATTGTATCTTGGAATTGAAAGTTTAGAATAAAATAATGAATAATATACTTACATGTCATGAAAGAATTTTTAGAAGTTTAGAATAACATCATGAATAGCAAACTCATGTCATGAAAGAATTTTTTTAGCCTTCATGGCAATGAACTTAACCGCACCAATGCAACCGATAATACAACAGTAGGAACCAATCACAACTGGGTTAGCATCTCTGGAATTTTCTCAGCTTTCAAGTGTGTTAAAAGAGCACAAATTGGAAAAAGCTGTTCTTTTGTACGTTTTGTGGTATAAAAGAAAAGCTACTGCCCTACAAACAAAACTTATAACCACAAAGTTCTTAACTGTGAGAATACAGAAAATTATAAAATAAAGAACGCATGCATCTTTATTACCAGAGAGCCGTTACCTATGCATCGTTATTTCTAATTGTAATCAAGGGCACTATTACTATTGACTATTTTGAAGTAAATCCTTAAGTCGAAATACCAAAAATCGAGAAAATTAAAGATATACCTTAATTGCTATCAAAAAATCAATCAAGAACGACATTCATGAGGCATGCTGAATGAAAAAGAACCTAACTTTGTCAGGTTAAAGAAAGCTAAATCTACTATCTTTTACCCACGACAGAAGTACTTAAACATATCTATTTTGTATAAAGAAACTCGATAAAACCAGAGTAGTAGATGCTACATTTATTTCATATCATCACATGAACTGATAGAACACATATTTGCTTAGCACCAACATTAAAGTTTGAATGAATATTCATTAATGTCAATCCCAAACTGGAAAATAAAAAGATATGTTCATGGCACCCTCAAATCAATTTGAATTAGTTCATCAAATCATCTCGCAGTGATTCAAACAGCAAATCAAACAGATTCATAACCCACAAATTTCTAACTTGACAGGCATTTAAGCGTAGGTGAATTGCTAGTTCATATAGCATACACTTCAAATTGGTTACAACAAAAAAGCAGCCAATGTTGTATGTTAAGCCAAATCACAAATGATCATTTACCAATTTTATTCCATTATGCAAATTTGAGAAAAATACCAAATGTGTATGTTCACAGCCATTGGTAAATAACTTATAATTTAAGTTGATTAAACCTTATAAACACATTACTTTGAAAAGCTTTCTAAATCGGAGTTCCTACTAATTTTACTGAAAATGATTGTTTATGTCTACTGAACACATCTCTGCAAATGAGAAAATCAGATTTAAGAAAACAAATTATGATGGATCATATTTCTAGCTTGGATTCTCCATGAAAAGAGAACGAAAACAGCTCACAGTGTAACCAGCTTCAATCATTAAAGGAAATAATAACCACTTCCATCTCTTCCTCTAATCAACTTAAAAAAATGCGCAATACCTTTGCATCAAATCAGTTTTAGTGGATTAAAATAAAAAACTTTCAGCCTTTAAGAACAAAAAAAAAAAACACCAAAGGTTCTACACTTCAACAATCATACCTTTGGCAAATTTAGTTCAAGTGTGTTAGACCTTCGTTATCAATATGAACATGCCTTCCCTTCAAGTTATCATCCTTTCTTTTATAACTACATAAAAATTATTATCTCATATATTTATTAATTAGCAAATAAATCCAGAAAAATTGACAGATTATTTGTAATTAAATAACGAAACGAAGACAAAGGCTGATTCTTGATATCTCAATGCAAAATTCCCCCATCCCCCTCTTTATCTAATAATTAGTTCTGGTTGAAAAAGGGTTTGAAAACCCTAAAAGTTGTTTACCTCCGCAGACGGAAAAAGAACCGCATATGATGACGATGCACACGGCCTGCAAAACCTCTTTACCAGTATGTAAGAAACAAAATGAAATCCTGATTCTTGGAGTTGGAACACGATGAACCTGATCGACAGAGATCACTTCTGTTGGCCGTCGCCGCCATTAACGTTGGTCGTCGTCAAAGAACCTCCGGTTTTTGTTTTTTCTTAACCAACTTCACAGATACAAAATATTATGAAACATAAAAATAACCAACACTTCCATCAGATTAAAAAGTTAACAACTTGATTACATGGTTAACCATGTATGACAGTTACAACAATATCATCTATAAAGGCAACTATTTTCAGTAACATTCGCTTTACAACATGACCTGAATCATGTCTAAAACAACTGCAAACAAATACATGAATCCTTAACCAAACATTTAACTGAGTAATTTTGAAAAATCAATAACATTACACATCAGACATCATCATTAAAGCTAAACATCAAAACTGTTGTATCAATCCTAAATACACCTCTTGTTTACAACAATAAAAATCTGTTAGAGCCATCATAAACCAAAACAGGAACGAAACATCATGCAGCAATTCATGCTATCTAATAAACAGCCAAATCCAAAGAAAGCATCCAAAAACTCAAAACATGGTAACAATGAAATAGATTAGCGCCAATTACATCCAACTATTA
>WOUH02000001.1:3112540-3122948 GCA_009936405.2 Stevia rebaudiana
TGTTTTTTTTTTAAGATTGTAACGTTTTTTATTTAATTTTAACCTTTTTTTTAGTTAGTTTTTTTTAAATAATGTGATTTATTTTAAATAATGTGACTTTTTTATAAAATGAAATTATAAAAAAATGATTAATCAATGATTAATACAGCCCCCCATACAGTCCATGCATTTCCACTATTTTACTAACCCACTTTACTCTTTCTCTCTCCTGCGTGGCAGTCAATACAGCCCCCGTACAGCCCGGTATACCGGATAGTCTTAGATTATTCAATATTCTTAACTGCGTTCGTTGATTATCTGCTTAGTATATATTTAAATAATTTTATTTGTAATTTTCCTCTTGGATTCTTTCATCGGTGGCCTGTATACTTACAGAAACCATTAATAACCATACAATTTCATCGTATTTGGATGATACACTTTCATTCGCTTGCTTTGGATTCTCAGATGGGGTTTTGATCAAATATTACAGGTTTTTAGTAAAACCCCCCAAATCTTTAAATTTGCTAGAAATTTGATTTAAATTTTACTTTTTTTTTTGCAACAATTGTAGCGCACACAACCTATTTTTGTGTATACAAGTGTAACTCATTTTTTGTGCTCAAAATTGCATTTTAGGATTTTAAGCTTGTTTTCATCTTGAAGGTTTATATATTATTATATTGTATATATATATAGAGGTTTTACTATCTAAGTTTTGAATGTTCAAGGATTAATATTAATACATTACAGTTAGTTATATCTAGAATTAAGTTTTAAAATGTAGCCTGTAGCCAGTGTATACCAAAAATTGTTTTTATTTAATATTAATAATAGTTATTATTTTTCAATTTCACCTACTTTCTTGCCAAATGCAGAACAGCAGAATATTAGGTTTATTAATGCTAGAAGTTTCATATATGAAAAATAATCTTGTTAGCAAATCATATTTTCTGCTTGTTTGTTTCTGTTTATATATTAGTACCCACTATATTCAATCTTAATTATTGGTATTAAAATTTAAAAGTATCCAACTAATCTTGAAAACAACATATTTTTATGTGATGACTGAAATTAAGGTTCAATTGGTTGTTGTGGCTAAATCTATTTAGCTCAATAATATATTCTTTATGCAATTAAAAATACTTCTGATTGATTATAAATTGCTTAAAACTACTCTTAATTTATTTGTCTTTAATTGTAGTTTAGTAGACTCGTGATATACATGTCATTGTTATGCCTGATATAATTTAACTTAGTTGGTGTGAGAATCTATTATATTACTAATTTAAAGTGTTTGGTAAAGACACGTATGTGATTATGAATAATTTCTTTTAACTATTCATGGTCAAAAATCAAAATAATTAGGTTTGGAGAAAAATGTAACAATTCAACTTAAAAAGCCAATTATTGAGATAAATGTAAATATTTATCAGATTATTGGATTCAAATTTCAGCTAAAATTTTAATGCAATAGCTATTTTTTAATATTATTTTTTTACCTTTTATGGTTTGTGATATGGTATATGCTATTGCAGTTTTCTGCTGAGTAGAGGGGTATTTAAGGAATACTAAATAGTCTTTGAATCATCTGGATGTTTGAATCCTAAAAATAATTGAGCTTGTAATAAAATAAGCAATAGTTCTTTGACTTGCCGGCTTCATTTTGACAATTATATTTTACACATTTGGTCAATATTCAAATACTTTATTATTAAATTCCTTTCAACAACCGCGTAACAAATACAATTATAAGTGTTATCATATTTTGCTTTACAGATTATGATTTAACAGACACTGCTTGTGTTTTTCAAGAAAACCACAACTGGATCATTGATCATGTGTTAGAAGATAATATAAATTCAAGAAAATTATTATTGGGATTTTGATGGCGCCAGGTGGCAGTGCTTGTAAAGATGTTATTGAGTTTCACCCAAAAAATTTGAAGTATGACGTGGCAAGTATGAAAACTGATAAAAGTGTTACAAAAATTGCAACTGGAAAACATGGAATCCAATCAACAAATGGTGTTCATGAGCTTCTAGAATGTCCTGTTTGCACTACTTTGATGTATCCGCCAATTCATCAGGTTTGTTTTATTTTTTACAAATTATATAATTTGATGAACATTAATGAAATTTTCACATGCTAACTTTGATTAGATTTAGAGGAAATCATTATTTATTTATTTATTTTTTTTTTTTTCTAAATCTTAATTCGGTATATAGTACATATATGATTGGCATAAAGCCATAAATTATCAAATCTACATGTTAACCTTGTTTAGATTTATTGGAAAATGATAGTCTATTGAAAAATGGTAATTATGATAATTTGTTGTAAAGAACTTCCTTTCTGTCTCTTATGATTTTTAACCGTCTAGTTGACTGTTTATTAAAATATTTTCTTTTGTATTTAGAGGAATTCACTACTTTCTGCAGTTTTCAAAAGCTAAATCAGGTATAATACATTAATATTCCAAAAGAACCCCTTGTTTGCCTTCTTTTGATGGACATTAATCATTAAATCATTTGTTTACTTTGCTTAGATTTAGAGAAAACCATTGTTTGCTAAAACTTGGAGAAAATTACACTTTTGGTCTTTTATGTTTGAAGGTAATTTCACAGTATGTTCTTTAACCTCAGTAATTACAAAAATGGTACCTCAACTAAGAGGTTTGTAACAATTAAGGCCTTTACACAACCTGGCGTTGGATTTTCTGTTCATATTAAAAGAAAATGACTATCTTACCCTTACTAGTAAAGGAGCTAATGTGTAATTTCTTTCTTCTTTCTTTATTAAAGTAGATAGATAATATACCCTTTTAATATACACTAGTAAGAAACCCGCGTAATGCGGCGGCGACGATAAATTATAACACGGTACTCATTTTCTTTTAGTTTATCGATCCTATCGTGGTATATCATATAGTACTACTGTTAAATTTTTTTATATGTATCATCAATATGATGTATCTATTACTTGAGATTTGCATATTTCAATTAACTAAAAACACGATAAAGAAATATGGTTATGATAATTTTATTGGTGTACTTTTTGAAGGATTAAAGCATGGATTAAAAAACCTTGACATAAGTAAAAGGATTATTACAATAAAGTTGACTAAAGATAGTAGACACCTCATAAGTGAGATCAAATAAGAACCTTAGTTTCTGTAGAAGCGTAAGAAACAAAGTGTTATTATAAATAAAAATGTTACCATTGCCAAAATATGTTTTATATATAATATTATTTTAAATCTCATAATTGTACAAACAATTATAAATAACAAATACTACTAAAAACTAATTTTTCATATACAAACATAGCATTGTGAAAATATTAAAATTTATATTTTAACTTTGAATCTCACATTTTTTTTCCAAAAAAAAAACATGAGAAAATATTGTGATAACACATTATTTATAATAGTACTTTGGTTGCTATAGTTTTTACAAAAAACATATTTTGTATAAGAACCATCCCCATAGACCTCAACCTACCCTTCTAGCTAAATAAGATAGTTTTGTAACTGTGTGTGTAAACTTAAAACTATCTACTAAACATATGAAATTGTATCATAGCTTTTATGTTACATGTGAAATAAGCACACATTTAGTCTTATTTAATTTTTCTTTAGTGTGCTTATTATAAATTGACCTCCACTCTTAACATGTGCAATCACCCTCAAGTAGTAAATTATGTGTTCAACTAAACAATGGATAACTTTTTGAAGGCACTTGGGAACGTACCTATGACTTTACTGTTTTAGTTTTCTTAGTTTTTTTAAGTCGGGTGTTTTGGTGCACCTACTTTTAACCTCATTACTATCAAACTACCAATTAAAAATAATAATTCAGGTCAAAGTCACCAATATATAAAACTCACAAAAGATGACACAACATTACAAATTAGATGAAAATGTGAGCATTATAGGGAGAACAAAATTTTGAACTTGCTCGTAGAAACCAAGAGAAATCACATCTAAAAAAATTAAAGAACTAAAAAAAAAGTCATGTCAACAGCACCCGAAGCCCCATTCATCTTCTCAGCTATCTTCTTTGGATTAGTACCGCACATTAACTTCATTTTTCTTGAAGAGAAACAATCTTCAAGTTATCAAACCATGACTGCAAAAGATAGCCCAAAATTAGTCCAATTAAATATGCTACAGACTATTTACCAAAGAACAAACTTTTATGTAAACTGTTGTTTAAGTTTAAAAATACAAAGAATCATAATAGTAATAATATTAATAATAATAATAGTTTGTCAAAACTACTTTCTTGAATGCATATGGATAACCATAATCAATTTAAGAGTTTGATAACTGATTATATAAACAACCCCATTTTAAAACAACCACGGACATATATAAAGGTAAAACATAATCAATTTAGGAGTTTGGTAATTAAATAATTCATACTTTTTTTAACGAATAAACATCATAAGTCATGTTTGAAAACCCAAAATGTCTTTATGACATGTGGTATGAGTGAGAAATTACCAGGTAAGGAGGATCTGCAACTATGATACTGAATTGATGTTTCATTTCCAAAACAAAACAGTGGTGAGCCAGGAACAGTTTAAGAAAGTAAAATGTTTGACTACCCTGTATAGAATGAGTCAAATGGAATACCCTAGGCATGTGCACCTTGGTTGCCTAGCAAACTGATCACGCGCAGTTTATTTCTATGCAGTGATAATTGATAAGTCACTATCAGAGAAAAAAACAATTAAAATAAAAGACTCGAACAAATCCCCCATATACAAATGACACATAAACCAAATTGAGCTAAAAATATTCAAATTTCAAATAATTTAATAAAAAAAAACAAAGAAAAGTAACAAATCTAAACTTGAGAATCTGCCCAAATATGGTCCCTTTCTTTAATATTTCAACAACAATCCAAATTTCAACACATGTTAAACAAATCCAAATATTAATCAGCAATTATAATCCTATGCACATACTTCATAATCATGAAATTTAAAGATAAATCAAATCCACTTTTCAAAGTATGGGCGGGTCGGGTTACAGGTCCAAACGGGTCGTTCTTAGATATGAAGGATAGGAAAGGATTGACCCACAAACAGTTTTTTTTGTCTGTTTTTTGAACTAAGATTTGGAAAAAAACTTTTTTTTAATACCATTTAGAATTTGTATGTAAATGGATCAAAATTGCCACTTCTGATTTTGAAATTGAGTAATTACATGGGGTGAATTTATTTTTTATTTTGTTAGGAATCCTTAACTTGTGAAAAGAAATGATGAGTAAATTATATTCTATAATAAGCAATAGAATTAGTAAAATGTTTCACAAAATTTTTTTAAGTGAACTGGACCAATATTTTATTTTTATTTATTATTAGACTTACTTGGGAACTGTTATTCCTTTTTTTGTATCCGTGTTCAAGCTTCTTGCTTGGCTTGTGCTTAAATAAAATATTTATCTGGCAATTCAAAAAATTAAAAAATAAAATAAAATAAAGTGGGAAACATATAATAGATATTGTAAAATGAACAAAAAAACGGAACCTTACATTTACGGCTCTAGAATGGTGGGATGATTCCAGATATCACCATGGTTAGTGAAAGCGCGCACACAATGAAACTTGCAACTGAAATGAATTTTTTTGAACCTAGAAACAAAATAAATAAATTAAAACAGGCACTAAAAAAGAATAATACAAGAAGATGCAGCTACAAGTCAGTAATTATAGACGTTCACAATGTACATAACAAATTAACAATCAAAATGTTTTATGTCACTTAAAAGAAGAAAATGGAAGGATATTTGTTGCCATTCTTTTATTCAAAAAGTATGTGTTTGACTTTTATTGGTAAAAAAACTACTCAGAAATGTCAAAATTGATATGAAGTCTAAGGAGTCATATCCATCTGAGTTCTAAAATTCCAAAGTCTACAATTTTTAAAAGTCAAATAAAGAGCTTTATTTAATCTGAGCTAACAATTTTTAATCTTTATTAAAAAAATAAACACCTGATATGTGGATGTATGAAAGGAAATACACCAATGTAAGACATACAACAGCTGATATGTATATAGCAACTATTACACTCCCCAACCACTCTGGACTGCCTCCAGGATTCCTGCAACCATATAAAATCAAGACCAAAATAAAATAAAATAATAATAATATAATAATAATAATAATAGCCTAAAAGTCTTGACACAGTAAATACCTTTGATCCTACACCATCAGAAGCCCAATACCAGCACATTGCCAGCAATGCTGTAGGATTGTTTTTGACCTAAAATTAACAACAAACATTGTGTAATTTAATGTTATATTTATATCATTTTAGTATTAATAAGTCTAATTTTGAGTTTTTTTATCCAGAATAAATATATGCTTATTCCTTATATAGGTATAGTGAAAGAATTTCAATTAGAAAAGATTGGTTAAGCGTAAAACAAAAATTCATTAAATATTTAGTAAAATATTTTAGAATTATGTTTCCTAATTAAATGCACTTCTTATCCTATACTCAATTCAATACAAGGCGTTAATATAAATTATCATACCACAGGATTCCTGGTTGCCTCACCCAAAAGCATTTCTTTAATGTCAATTTCCTGAAAAGGCATTAAAAATATATATAAAGGGTTGTCTTTGAAAAAAAAAAAAGACTTTTTTATGCAAAAATGCAATTTTAATTAGTATTAAAAATTGAAAACCTGAAGTGCTGCAGCCAGTAGACCAACAGCAGACATTTCAGATGTTCTTCCACCAATACAATCAAACATCAGATCAAAATCTAAGTTCTTAAGATGCAATTCGAGTTTCAAACACAAAAAAAAACCTAATTATATCTCCAAATCAAAGTTAAAATCAGAAACTTTGAAGATAAATAAAAGTACCTGTCATTCAACTGTTGATCGCCAAACAACATAAGCTAAAAATCCGAACAACAACAAAAATTAGAGCTTGAAGAGGGTTTGAATCCTGCCAAATAGGAGAAGAGATAAGTCGATAAATCCCTAAACGCTGGTCGAAGATGAATTTTCACACCAAACAAATTTTCACACCAAGCAAATTCAGTTACATTCCCTTTAACAGCTTCAGTTACATTCACACCAAACATATTTTCAAGCAATGAAGCATAAGCAAGCTTAAATAAACATCTAAAGCCCAAAAACAGCTATTATGGCTAAATGAGAACTAATATACCTTCGATCTTGTCTGGAACAAACAACAAATCATAACTGGAGACATTTTGCTACACACATAACGTCAAATAATCGACCTGAAAGTGGAATAAACGATCATTCGAATTAGATTCAAGAGAAGAAATGCATTAAACCTGAAGACGGTAAAGTGGAGACGCAACGAATGAGGGAAGGGGTGCTTTCGTGGAGGCTGCAAGGTTGAACCGTCGAGGTTAGCCATAGTTACGCCGGAGAAGACAACTGGCTGGTGAGCTTCATCGAATCCGATTCCTTAATCCACGTGATGGAGGCAGAGCCACCGGCCTGTGCGTTGATGGAGACAGAGCACCGATGCTAGGGTTTCTGAGAGAATGAGGCGCGGTGAAATACCTGATTCGAAAACAGGGTTTCGGTTTCAAACTTTAAGAGCGTGTTTTTTAATTTTATGGATATCGGGTTTGGGTTTTAACACATGGATACTCTTAAAATCTTAAAACATGCATTATTCTCTTGTACATCATGCTTTATTATATTGTACATATCTTAATCTCTTAAAACCCATGGGTTGATCCAACCAATATGTATTATAAAGTAGTATAGATACAAGTCTTTTAATAAAGTGATAAAAATAATATAAGAGAAAAGAGAAGAATTGTGAAATTACACTTTAGGTCCTTTACTTCTTAGGACAGAATAGTCATTTTCTTTTAAACTTAACATAAAATCTAACTGCAGTTAGTGTAAAGGACCCAAAATGTTACAAACCTCTTAATTTAGGTGCCATTTATGTAATTATAAATTTAAAGGACATAACATAAAATTACCCTAAACATAAAGGACCAAAAGTGTAACTTCCCCAAAACTTTTATAGCTGCATAAGATGTATGTTTGTGTTACCTTTGTGTGAGATTTTACTTGGTACGTTTTTTTTTACCTCAAAATAGGCGATTTTGATCAAGATTCGTAGCGAATTAGTTAAACCAATCGACTTGTTCTTTATTGTAGTGTCCAAACGGTCACACTTTATGTTCAAATTGCAAACTTCGCGTGCACAATTCTTGTCCAACATGTCGTCTAGAAATGGGAAATATAAGATGTTTAGCGTTGGAAAAAGTAGCCGAATCTTTGGAACTTCCATGTAAACACCAAAACCTCGGATGTCATGACATCTCTCCTTATTATAGCAAGTTAAAACATGAGCAAAATTGCCAATTTCGCCCCTACAATTGTCCTTATGCGGGGTCCGAGTGTTCAATCACTGGGGATATCGCGTTTCTTGTGACACATTTGAAGGATGATCATAATGTGGATATGCATGATGGATGCACTTTTAATCATCGGTATGTTAAATCTAATCCGCATGAAGTTGAAAACGCCACGTGGATGCTAACGGTAACTATTTTCTCCTAATTGTTTCATTGTTATTGCTTAGTTTTATAAGTATTAATCAAAATTTGCTAAACGCTCAAAACATTTGATTATCTGATAATTACGACGTTTAGACAACGTAAACACATCCAGACAGTATTACTTGAATCAAAATAACATGTTATTAATTCTGAAAAGTTATTGGTTAAAAAAAGGTATTTTTGGAAAATAAAGTAGGTTTCTTTACACATGTAGGTATTCAACTGTTATGGAAGACAATTTTGTTTGCATTTTGAGGCATTTCAGCTTGGTATGGCACCTGTTTACATAGCGTTTTTACGGTTCATGGGCGATGATGACGAGGCTAAGAAGTTTAGTTATTTATTAGAAGTCGGAGGGTATGGACGTAAATTGACATGGCAAGGGGTCCCACGAAGCATACGCGATAGTCACCAAAAAGTGCGCGATAGTCAAGACGGGCTTCTACTTCCAAGAAACTTGGCCCTGTTTTTTTCAAGTGGAGGAGATAAGCAAGAACTCAAATTAAGAGTTAGCGGGCGCATATGGAAAGAACAGTGAGTCAACCCGATAAAAATGAGTCGGGTCGGCTCAGATTGTATAGCTGGTGGGATGGACCGGAATTGACGGTTGGGACATGAATGTTGGTGAATTTTTTGATTGTTGTATTGTTGGGATGATTGTTTATGAACTAATTGACCATCAATGTCAAATGACTACCATGTGATGTGTTACAAAAACTATCAATAATTGTATCGTATTCGCAATTTCGCATATTGTCACAAATTGTAATAATGTTATAGCTAAATTGCTACTTTTGTTGATTAGAAAATGAAAATACACTAATACACTCGTATTTGATAAAGACACGTATGCTTACAATGAATAATAGGAAAATTTTCTCCATTTTAGTAACTTGATTAATTAAAAAAAAAAAGTCTAAAAAATTTCATAAATCTCAAACAATTATGAAAAAGTTCAGCTAAATAAGGAGCATTATTTTAAGAAAGGTAAAAAGTATTAGACACAATAAAGTGACAAAACTTAATTTTTTTTATTGCAACGACACCCAATCCCATCACCATTGCTAGGCACGGTAACCACCACATCGGTGACGTTGTTAGGGTTCTGTGTGACGACGATTCAGACGACCTGTTAGGGTTTATATGCAATTGCAGTCCCAAACCAAGAAATCGATTGTAGATCTAGAGAAATCGATTGCAGTTCCAAACGACATGTTCGTCTACGTCTTCATTGTTGCTAGGCAAACCAAAACCCTAGTTCTTTGAATTTTGAAATAGAACGCTTCACTATATTCTTAAACATTTGTTTTGATTTGGAAAATTACCATTAAGATGTTTGGGATCGAATTGGAGGTGGTTGAAGTGGTTGTCAAAGGTGGAGAACAACCTAGCACGTGGTTGTTGATGTTGATGGCGGTGATTGGAGGTGGTGGTGGGTGTTGATGATGATGAACCGAAGGTGATGAAATGATGATAAGATGATGATGATGGCATAAAGGAGGGTGAAATATGAAATTAAGACAAATTACACAGTTAGTCCCTCTATTAATTTATGAAAGTTACACAATTTCTTCTTATCTGTATAAAGACTAAATACCCGTAATTTAACGTATACAAATTAACACTGTTAGAGGTTTGTGGCTAACAAAGACAGATTACAAAAACGAATTTTGAAACGTTTAAAGCAAAAAAGTTATTTCAACAAAAATCACGACCAAAAAAAAATTAAACTCCTAAATTTATAAAAGACAAAATTACTGATTATGTCATTTAAATTATACTCAACTTGCTGGTATTGTCCTTTATTTTTAAAAATTGCTAATACTGTCCTTTATTTATGAATTAT
>WOUH02000001.1:3123048-3141852 GCA_009936405.2 Stevia rebaudiana
TAATTACAAAAATGCCACCGCGTTAATCCTGGCCCTTGATCTTAAGATCTAATGGATGGGATGCCTCCTTACCCTCCCTATCCTAAGCCTCCTCCCTAGGATAACCTCACCCTAAATTAATAATATAACTTTAATATATTTACATGCATTAGAGTGTTTCATCTGATAACCTTTTTTTTATGAACTCTTTTTATATGGCAAATCCATGTTTACGTAATATATTCCAAGCTAAATTACTTCATGCATTAGATTTGAACCAGTAACCTTAATTTCATCTAATAGACAAGAACCTCTACCAATGAATTGCTCCCACATAATTAGCTTACATATACTGAGTTAAAAGTGACGACTTTATAGTGAGGCAAATGATCCATCAAGATTATTTGAAATAATAGGACAATTAATTATTCCATCAAGATTACATTTTTTATGTAAACACATATAGTAGATGATTAAGACACTGGAATTAACACCTTCTAAACTTATTTCCATACCTAAGATTTAATGTTATGAAACCTAGCTTAATTCATAATAGGTGTATTCATGGACCAAGCATTTAGTCTCTCAACCGTTATGGTTTCCGTACCATTGTTAAACACATGCAAATGCGCATCACCCCACACTGCGAGTTCTGGATAAACCCGTGATGTGATGACAGTTTTTCCTCCCTCTCCAAAGCTTTCCACAACTGAATGATCGATCAAGCTTCGTAGCGAAAGCTTCTTTTTAGCTAAATCAACATCCACAAAACCTCCAAATGATGGCTTGTATTCGTTCATATTAGTTGAGGAACTACATTCATAAAAGATATCTTAGTAAACTTTGGGTGTCTTTTCTTCTATTATATGAACTCATTTACTAGAAAAAAAAAAGTGACTTTTACTGAGTTTGTAACATGAGTTCTATAAAAAAAAAGTTTATATATATGTTAGTTATGATTATGCTTACGGGGTAGCATCAGAACACATGAGAACTTTATATTTTTTGTCATGAGTCTTGAAAATTCGAAAGAAAATTGGAGTGTATTCTTCAAGATTTTGGGATGCAAGTGTTAGAATTCCAAATGGTCCAAGCCCACCTTGTACCTTTGCACCGTTGATCTCGCAAAGATCTTCTGGGGAAAATTTGTCCCACTTTCTATTGTATGCTTCAGCTTTACTCAAACTTGAAAATGTAAATTTAACATCCACATCTGCCTGCGTTAAATCATTCAAATTTTGAAGGTTAATGAAGTTTAAATTATATTGCTAGTTTGAATCTCTAAGAGACAAAACGATCGACTATGTAGGAGAAGTGGTGGTCATTCATAGTTATTAGTTTGGTTTCCCAGTTGGTTTCTTTAAACTTTCTCATTCGGCATGAATAGAAATTTTAAAGTGTAACATACGGTTCGATTTGGTACCTACTCAAAACTGGTGTAGAAAACCAAATTGGACCATGGGATTTTTGGCTATGTAACTTGTTCTATTTTTCTTAATCTTCAATTATTTAAAATGGAGTATTCACATGATTGAGATTTACCTAACACACATGGAATCGGTCTTAAACTTTTAAGCAAATTCTCGCTTATATATTTTGATCGTATTTATGCATTTCTATTATAAGAGTCCATAAGCCCAAATAATGTATATATCCAACCCATTAGTAACAATTTGGTATTGGTTTATATGGTAATTAAAACACTATTAATTACCAACACGGTTTGACTCGCATTTCAATCTAGAAACCATCAAAACCAAACTTGTTCTTACTAGTATTTTACGTAAAAATAAAAAAAAGGAAAAGAAAAAAACACCTGAGCAGGAGTGATTCCTTTGATTTCCATAATATCCCCCTTGTTGAGTTTGACATTCTCTATTTTCTTCTTATGGCCCCTTAGAGTCTCTACTTCTTTAATTGGCCATTGAAGCAATTGTTTTCCATTAGGGTCCAACCAAACCATTCGTGGAATCGACTACATGTTTAAAAGATTATAGATTACATAAGAAAAAAATCAATCTTTAGTTTTCTCTAGATTAGATACCTGAATTCCCGCCCATCCTTTGGCAATATCTTCATCTCTTGTGCTTGACTCGTTAGCCCAACCCCACAAAATTCTTCGTTTCTTGATAGGATCAAAAAATGTTTTAGATGCGTACAAGTTTCCATAATCATATCTTAACCATGTGGCACATGATCTAGATGTGTAATCTGGGTGATACCGGTCTTTCACTGGGTCATAATCTCCTATCGTGTAGTAATCGTATCTTGTCTCATCAAGGCTCACCTTGAAAACATACTTAGTGTCATTACCCAATGTTGAAGAGTCCAATCCGTTTCTTTTACCGTGAGACGATAACGGATAAAAGTCGACGCATTCCCACATACTTGTACCTACTTTCTCATAAAACGATAACCTAGCACGAGTCCACTTAACAAAATCTTTGCTTCGATACAAGTAAGCAATCTCTCGATTATCGTGTATACTACCAATCAACATTTTCCAATAACCATTGTTATACCAAGCTGTCGTAGGGTCACGAAAAGACGAAATGTTTTCTGTAGTGGGCTTCAGGATTGGGTTGTTGTTGGGTTTGATCCAGTCTTGAAGGTATGGATCTGAATAGTTAGCAGGTATCGCGTAGTTTTGAACTTGGTGACCCGGGTTTGGCTTCTCATTAATCACTCCAGTATACAAGATGACCGGTTTATCACCTGGCAGCATTGTGGCTGATCCCGACCAACACCCATACTTATCGAACCATTTTGATGGTACCAACGCGGGTTTTAACGATATCCAGTTAATCATGTCCCTTGATACGGAGTGGGCCCACACAATGTTGCCCCATACCGCACCTTTGGGATTGTATTGACAGAAAAAATGGTAAAGTCCTTTGTAATACATTGGTGCTGTTATATATCATTAAAACCAAACACCAATTAATTGTTATGTACATGGTTATAATAATAGCTTGACTATGTAACCAGAACATTTTGTAACGTTGTATGTGAAAAATTATAATTCAAAACTTACCATTTGGATCTATGAGCATTCGTCATATTTGAGCAACCACCATGCAAAGTTGACGGAGGAAATAGATTAGCTTAGTTACGAAAAGAACAAAACAAGTGAACAAGCAGTATAATTCATATATAGGAGAAAGCATAGATTCAAACAATTTTTATAATCAACTTGACTGTTTATATTAACTATAAATCTATAATATAACATCAGAATCTATCAAATCGATCAGAAAAACAAAGTTGTTTTTCAACCATACTGGTATATTGGTAACTAATGTGACAAAGGATGAAATTTTTTCAACTTGAATAGTGTATATGATCTTATAAATTTGTATATGGATGAAGAGATATGGTAAAAAAAAAGGGTACTCAGATCCGCCTCGAATCCGGGTCCCCGACATCATGAAAGGGTAACAATTCCGGCCGGCCATTCAAAGTCACGCAAATCTCACTATTGGCCCCACTCCTAACAAACTAAAAAGATCCTATAAATAGCTAAGAAATGAACGAAAAATGCATGCTCTCATCTCTCAAATCACACCATCAAAACAAACATTAAGCAATTCAATTTCATCATTGTAATCTAGGGGATTGGATTTAGACTAATCGTTTGTATAATAGTAACCAAGTTTAATTCAAAAGTGTTTCAATTAAGTCACTCAAGTTTAAAAAGTATTTCAATTATGTTACTTAACTTTCATGTTTTATTTAAATTATCGGTTTTAACATGATTTTTGTTGTATGAATCTTTTTGTTTCAATTAGAAAATATTTTTTTTGTTTTTTTATGATAATATGGAGCAGTGACGTGAATTTTGGTTTCTTTTTTCTCCTTTTTAAATGAATTAACCTGTTTTTTTTTATTTTTTAATATAATTAAATAAATTTGAAATATCAACTATCATATCTTAACTTCCATTACTTTCTTAAAACAAAGAAAGTTCGATGATGACCCGATTTGAAGGTTTAGGGATTCAATTTGGGCAAAAGATGCATCAATGACCTAATTGGAACAGTTTTGAAATTTAGTTACTATTTTGTGACATTTTTCCTCTGTGTAATCAGTTGGCAATTGGTTTATGAACAATTATATTTTAATCTAATTTAAGTGTGGGTAAATGGTAAAACTGTATGAACGGGCCGGTCTATGGGTAAAAACTGCTTTGATTATATATATGTTTAGTGTGTGGTTGGGCATACCCGCCATCATAAGTGTTAAATGAAAGATTAAAAGTTAAAATGACAAATATACACTCACATATTATCGTTGAAAATTTATATATTAGAACTAACTATAAATTGTGGTATTTGTTATATTATTCATCGTAACTTTGGTACACATAAATACATGAGATAAAACTAAAATCCTATCTTTGTGCTACATTCACGTTAATTCAAAATATAAACTACCTAATATTAGGAACTAATAAAATGCAACATGAATTGTGGAGGGAAATTATTTAGTCTAATTATTTGATGAGTTAATATTCCCCCGCAAGATGGACGATCTCGGAATGAGTCCAATCTTGGAAAATAATAGTTGATGTCGCGGTCGTAGTAGAGGCTTTGTAAGAGCATCCGCAAGTTGATCATCACCTGAAATATGAGTGACACTTATGGTACCCGATTGAACTTTTTCCCTAACAAAATGGAAATCCAATGCAAGATGTTTCATCCGGGAATGGAAAACCGGATTGGCCGAGTAATGTGTGGCACTGAGGTTGTCACAATATATTGTTGGTGTAACAGTAGATTGATATCCCAATTCTGACATTAACGAAATGAACCATTGAAGTTCGGTTGTAGTCGAAGCAACGGCTCGAAACTCAGCTTCAGTGGATGATCTTGCTAATGTAGCTTGACGTTTTGAGCTCCAAGATAACGGGTTAGAACCCAAGTAAATGATGTAACCGGAAGTACTACGATACGTTTGTTTATCCCCTGCCCAGTCGGCATCAGTAAAGGCATGTAAATTAAGCGGTGATTGGCGTTTGATTAGTAACCCATGGTGCATGGTGCCATGTAAGTATCGTAGAAGTCTTTTTAACGCAAGCCAGTGAGTTTCAGCAGGTTTGTGCATAAACTGAGATAATCGATTAACAGTAAAGGCAACGTCTGGCCTTGTTAAGGCAAGATACTGTAGAGAACCTACCAAGGCGCGGTAATCTGTGGGCGTTTGTAAGGTTGGAGTGTCATTATTTGTAAGAGATATCGATGTGGACATAGGAGTGGTTGTCGGCTTGCAATCAATCATATTAGCTTTATGCAAAATATCGGATATATATTTAGTTTGAGAAAGAAAAAGACCATGTGGATTAGGAATTACTTCCACACCAAGAAAATATGAGAGAGTGCCAAGATCTTTGAGAGAGAAGCGATTGGAATGTTGAACGTGCTGGGCATTAGGGCCCGTGACAATTATATCGTCAACATAAACAAGAAGATAAAGAGGAGATGGCGAAGAGTGATTGATGAATAGAGAGGGATCGGATATTGCAGGTTTGAAATGTATGGATAAAAGGTATGATTTGAGTTCGGTATACCAGGCACGAGAGGCCTGACGAAGGCCATAGATAGCTTTATGTAGTTTACATACGTGTGTGGGACGAGATGAATCGATAAAACCGGGTGGTTGTTGCATGTAAACTGATTCAGAAAGATGACCTTGAAGAAATGCGTTGTTAATGTCTAACTGTCGAAGGGGCCAGTTAGATGTAGTAGCGATGGTGAGCAAGAGGCGAAGAGTTCCTGGTTTGACAACGGGACTGAAGGTTTCGATATAATCAAGACCAGGCCGTTGATGAAACCCTTTGGCAACAAGGCGAGCTTTAAGACGCTCGACAGTACCGTCAGGTTTAAATTTAGTACGATAGACCCATTTGCAACCAACAATATTAGGAGCAGATTCGGGTGGAACAAGGGACCAAGTTTGATTATGAGTAAGAGCGTCAAATTCGGATTGCATGGAAGCACGCCATAGGGGTTGTTTAAGAGCTTGAGTAATGGTGGAGGGTTCGGGAAGAGAATGAGTTGTAGCATGATAGAGAACAAAGTCGTCGTTGTGATATTTCGAATTTGGTTTCTTGTTTTGGCGAGTTTGGTAAGTGTGTATGGGTGTTAGATTAGATGATTGAGAGGGTGATGAAGCTGTAGATGCGGTTGTTGAGGTTGTAATTGGAGATGATGAATTAGAGACATTTGGTGAGGGTGACGAAGATGAATCAGATGTGGAGAATGGCGAGGAAAGTGATACGGAAGAAGAATCTGTTTCGGTTGGAGTGGATGGATTATTTGTGGAAGGTGGTTGATCAAGTGGGATGGTTTGAACCTTGATTGGTGACCAGATTTGTAAATCGGGTGGGGAGTCAGGATCGGTATTAGTGAGAGATAAAAATGGAAAAACATGTTCAACAAAGTGAACATGACGAGAAGTGTAAATGCGGTTGGTTAACGGATCAAGGAGGTGATAAGCACTTTGGGAGGATGAGTAGCCAACGAAAATGCAAGGCTTGGAGTGTTCTTGAAGCTTGTGGTTGGAATATGGCCGAAGCCAAGGATAGGCTAAGCATCCAAATGATCGTAATTTATTATAGTTGGGAAGTTTGTGGAATAATTTGTGGAAAGGAGATTGATGTTGTAAAGTTGATGTGGGTAGTCGATTGATTAGGTAAGTAGCGGTGGTAAAGGCGAAAGGCCAAAATTTAGTGGACATTTTTGCGTGAGAAAGAAGTGTAAGGCCGGTTTCGACAATGTGTCGATGTCGACGTTCAGCGTATCCGTTGTGTTCGGGTGTATGGGGAGGAGAGGTGAGATGAGTGATTCCACAAGAAGCAAAATGAGATGCAAGTTTCATGTATTCGCTTCCATTGTCGGAATAGAATTGTATGATTTTAGTGTTAAAATATTTTTCAACAAGTGTTTGAAATCTGATAAATGTAGATAAAGTGTCAGATTTGCGTTTTAAGGGATATAACCAGATATATTTAGTGAAGTGATCAACAAAAATTATGTAGTATTTGAATCCATCATAAGAATTGACGGGTGAGCACCAAACATCAGAAAATAATAATTGTAAAGGTTTATGCGAGACAATAGTAGAATCATGAAAAGGAAGTTTATGACTCTTATTAATGCAACACGAATTACAATGTTCTTTATTAGCGGAAATAAAAGGAACAATAGAAGCAATTCGTTGTAAAACTTGAAGGTGAGGATGTCCTAGACGATGATGTCAAGGAGTAGCTTTGTTGGAAGCAACATGGAACGTGTGTGGGGATTTGTTGGAATGTAGCTCGTAGAGTCCATGTTTAACTGTTGTGTGGATGAGGAGTTGATTGGTCCTGAGATCCTTGATAAGAAAATAAAAGGAATAAAAGGAGATTAGTATGGGATTATCAAGGCATAAACGAGTGATTGAAATTATATTACGAGTAATGGATGGAACACAAAGAACATTTGTTAATTTAACAGGAATGTTAGAGAAATAAAGTTGCATAAAGCCAATATGAGAGATTTTAAGAGACGAACCATCTCCGACGATTAAATCATCGGTACCGTCATACGGGTTGTGCAAGGAAAGAACATTGAGGTCATTAGTCACGTGATGAGAGGCGCCACTGTCATAGAGCCATGATGATTCAGAACTTGAGTTGCCTTGAGTAGCCACGTGAACCTGTGGTTTGGTAGTCGAGCTGTTGCGTTGATAGGTGGGTAAAGTTATAGTTGGATGAGCCTTTTTAAACTGGTGACAAGATGTAAGTGAATGGCCCTTGGTAAAGCACCATTGACATTTTCCCAAGTATGGTTTTGAGGGTGTATTCGGCTGTGATTGGGGTGTAGGTAGGAGACCAGAAAGTGGCTGTGATTGACGAGTATTCCACTGTTTGGGTTGGCTTCGGGTTTGAGCAGCAAAGGCGGTAATTGGTTGATGGATATTGGTGGTAGTGGTGGTGGATTGTTGGGCAAGAAGGAGTTCATGATTGATCAATTTTTCTTGTAAATCATGAAACTGAATGGGTGTATCACGAGCGTGGACAACATCGATGATGGGTTTGTACGCCTTTTGATCTAGACCAGCGAGAACAATATCGGTAACATCTTCAACGTCCATAAGTTTACCGATACTTGCTAGTTGATCGGTAAGTTGTTTGATTTGATGCATATATTCTGAAACTGATTTGTCTGGTGCTTTTGTAGTTGTTTTCAATCTATGTTGAAGCTGTTTAAGGTGCCCACGAGAAGTAGATGCATATGTATTGGCAAGTATGTTCCAAGCATCAAGAGAAGATGATGCATTAGAAACAAGGGGAACAAGAGGAGCAGATAAACTACTGACGAGTGCTCCATAAAGTAGACGGTCCTGCCGGAACCAAGTATTGAAATCGGCATGTGGAGTAGTCGATCCATCTGCGTTGGTGATCGGAGACGGAGCTTTGTGTGATTCGTCAATAAACTTGAACAGATCGAGACCTTGAAGGAAGGCTTCGATTTGTGTCTTCCAACTAAGGTAGGTTGTGGGTGTGAGCTTCAAGGATGATGGGAAGGTAACCATTGTGATGGTCGAATTTGGGTTGATACTGACGACAACAGGACGTTCGTCGGCCATGATTTAGGGCAGTAATTGGTGGTGTTTAGGATGTGTGCGGCGGCGGAATAGTGGTGGTATCGCCGGTTCTGGCTGATACCATATAAATTGTGGTATTTGTTATATTATTCATCGTAACTTTGGTACACATAAATACATGAGATAAAACTGAAATCCTATCTTTGTGCTACATTCACGTTAATTCAAAATATAAACTACCTAATATTAGGAACTAATAAAATACAACATGAATTGTGGAGGGAAATTATTTAGTCGAATTATTTGATGAGTTAATACTAACATAGAATAAAGTTGAGAAACAAAAGTGCAACCCTCTCATATAAGTTTGAACTTGCAATTTTAAACTGTAAGGACCAAGCATATAAAACGTTCAATTCACATGCAACATTTTTGCTTTTTTTTTTCTTTCTGTTTTCCATACAAACTTACATAGAAGCGTTGATACACTCTACACTTTTTTTAATGTCACGTAAAATCTTGCAAAAAAGTTGAATATACAAAACGATTAAAATTGCTATATATTTGTCAAATAGTTCAAATTTGACAGGAAACAGGAATGACCAAGTTAGCATTACAACCTGATATCTATCATAGTTACCCGAGCACAAATTTGTTTTAAAAGAAAATTTTGTTTTAAAAGAAAAAAAATTATAAAAAGGTATATAAGACTCCTTTAAAACTAATAAAGATAAAATAATGCCTTGTTACACTCTACCTTTTTCTTAAGACAATTTCAATTTATATATATATGTGAACGAGAAAGTGATGTAAGAGAACTTTAATTGTATCTCATGCACATATGGATAGATATAACAACATAATATAACACTTTATTTTGCATCTTAATAGATATAAAATAAATAACAAAAACATTAAGAAACGTGTGGACTTTGAACAATTGAACTTATATGTTAATTCCTATTTGGTTAAGTTAATTAATATATGTATAAATATGTGTGGAGCTAGGCTCAAACGATAACAAAAATATTGAAAGTACAAATTATATGTGATGAATGTGGTTTGATTCATGCACATGTTAATAACCTAAACGGTTTACAAGTGAAGAGATCAAATAATTACATGTAATTAAGCGGTAGTATTATAGTTTTTAACCTGTTTTTAATTTTGACCTCAGCTCCAGAGTACAAATGGACTTAGTTACATAAAAATTAACATGTAAGTTTACACTTTTACCGTTCTTAACCTATAATGATGAATCATATTAACAGATTTTAGTCAACCAAACTATTTTCATACACATCTATACGACTATACTTGATCAAAGTTAATTAGATGGCTGAAATCTCACGGGATTCTTTCATAATGCACGTTACTAATAATTTGTGTACAACCGTTTCTACTAATCGCATCATAGTATTTTCCTAGAAATAAAATACGTGTACAAACAAGGCACATGCATGCATATAGCTGTATGTGTAGGGGTCTACAAACTCAAATTTAATTTGTCTACTTATATATTTATTAAAACATGTCTTTTATGAAAAACATGATCAATTAGACTTCTAGTTATAGTCGATAGACAATAAATTCTATAACGACGAGTTAAATAAGTCCTCACACTACTTGATTTTGATGTGCATGTGTTACAAAAATTAATAATAAAATAAGAAGAAGAATTATTACCATTGATCCAATGTTGTTTGGGTTGGAAATGGTAGGCGGTCTTATGAACCTGCTTGACTTTCAAAGTACTAGCAGATTGGTAATTTGGATAAACCTTATGGAAAGCCATGGCTACACCATCACCATTGAAATCACTTAAAAATATTGGGATGCAACATAGAAAAAACATAATTAGTTTTATCCAAATATATATCAATCGATTCATTGAATTGTATTGTTATCAGTTAAGTTGTAATATGATGAAGAAAAATGAAGTTGATTGAAGAAGAAATGAGAGGTTATTGTATTGTTACGAGGTGAATGGTGGCTTAAACTCAATAGGGTATTTATAGAAAGAAACATGGCAAAATCTTTAAATGAATAGTGTTGGTTCAAGAGTAACAAGCATCTTATTATAAAAGTGTAAGAATGATTTTAAGTCATTAGACCAATGATATTAATTTCTTAATTAGTAGAAAAAATTGTTGGATGATATCTATTTTTGTCATGGTTGTCTTTATTGATTTTTTTTATCACATTTTTTTTTACGTCCATAACTTTTATATACGATATAAATTAAAAAAATTCACACATAAAACAATCGTTTTCTTTTATTTTTAAAATAAGTATAATATTGTTATATAAAAAAAATATGTTTTTTAGATCTTAGAGTTTTCTAGATGGCCGGTTATTGTGTCTTTTCGGTTTGTTATTGTCTCTAATGTGTTCGACACCTAAATATACAAGGAGATGTTTTTCAGAAAGACACAATGACGAAAAAAACATGTCATTGGGTTTTCTAGCAGGCCAATGTCTCTTATCTGTTTGTCATTGTGTTTAATCTGTTCAACACGGTATCTGTTTGTCAGACATACACGATGACTTGTTCTTCCAAGAGACATAATGGCAAAAAAAAAATGTCAAGTATGGAGACAAAATGACATCTTAAAACCTAAATTATTAATTTGTCATTATGTATTTTTCTGCTCATCGGAAAGACGCCATGACTTACTAATGACACAATGAGTTGCTCGTTAAAAAGAAACAGTGACGGACAAAAATACACAATGTCGAGTAGTAAGACATAATAACCTGCTAAAAACTCAAAAACTTGAATAAACGTACGAAATAATTTTTTTTATAAGAGTATTGCACTCATTTTAAAAATATTAAAAAAAGGGTTGTATGTATTTTTTCTAAATAGTGTCTCTATATAAAAGTTAATAAACATTTAAAAAAGGAGAAGAATTTGTTAAAAAAATTAAGATCATGATTAAAATACCCTTCAACCAACATCTTCTCTATTTCAATCATTAAACAACAATCTAATGATGTTACATCCTTCTTAAGATGTTTAAATAAGCATGTACTATTTAACAAGAGTTCACCGTATATATGGATATATATATATTATTAGAAGATGAATAGAAAATCAACATAAACTTTGTTTCATAAAAGTTCTTTAATATAAGAATATGTATATTTTATGTTTTTTCTTATGAAAGTAATTCAACAAACTTTTGCTCGAAAAATCCAACATTCTTATGTTTTTTCTTAGATATCCCGTAATTAACTTTTTTTCACGTTGAAGTTCCACATGTTTAATTTGAACCTAATAAGTGTAAAAAGGTTAATTCAAAATAGTTGTCCTATCAATTATTTGTTTACATTAACTTTTTATTCTCACCTGTCGTTTAAATATGAGGAGCTTGAGCTCAGCTTGTTTGAACTTGCGGGTGTTTAAGCTCAAACTCGTCTCTCTTTGTAGAGAGCGAGCTCGATTCATGACTATTTTTTAAACGCAATCTTGGCTCGTTTATTATCTATTAATTAGTTTATTTACATTTATAACTTATATATATTAATTATAAAATATTTATATATCACATAATAAATACCATGGGTACAAAGTCTTGGTGGAAAAGGGTACTACTCTATAGTAGCACAAGTCCAAACCCCGTTCAAATCAAATTGATGTAGATTTTATAAATAAATTAGTGTGTGTGAGAGTTTGCAGTTAAAAATATAAGGCAAATTAGATTTTAATAATCTCAATTTTGACCCATTGGCTTGTAATAATCCCAACTCAGTAAATTGTTACTAACAGTCCTAACTTTTATATTATTTACTTGTGTTATGCCCTAACTAACGGAAGCTAACTCCGTTAACTTACTGCTGACGTGGCATGCTGACATGACAAGATTTTGCTGACGTGGCAAGATCTGCTGACGTGTCATGCAGACATGGCGATATTTGATGACGTGGCATGCTGACGTGGCACAATTTACTGACGTAGCATTATGCCACGTCAGCAATATGCTAACGGAGTTAACTTCTGTTAGTTAGGGACTGCCACAAGTAAATGATATAAAAGTTTGAACCGTTGGTAACAATTTTCTGAGTTGGGATTATTACAAGCCAATTAGTCAAAGTTGAGATTATTAAAATCCAATTTGCCATTAAATAAAGACACTAAAATAGATGCTCCATCACAATGCACCAAAACTGATATCGTTAAATCTCTAACCACCGCATTTTGGTATTGAGCAATTTCGCCATGTCTATAATGTCATCTTAGTTTCACTCCGATTGATGGTTTGCGTAGATTTCTGAAAAAATCCATGTCAATCCTGTAGAAAGCATTGTTTTTCCTCGCCTGTCCATGGTTTTAGACAACCACCATCACCACTTTGGTTCATTTTGAATTGGAAAGAAAAAAGTGATTAAAATTCAGAAGAAAGTGGATGGTATTTATTTTAGATAATGAATGAGATTGTGAGATACATATAGGTAAAATATGTTGGTGAATCTTTCTTTTTTAAGTTGCTTTTTTATTTATAACTGTAATATTACTATTCAAGTCTCTAAACGGTCGAATTGAGCCCATCTTCAGGGGCGTAGGTTAAGCCGGGCCTGGGGTCGCCCGGGCGACCGTTGATTTTTTTCGCGCGTAGTGTAAATTTCGCGATTTCGACCGAAATTTTTTTTTATATATATAGGCCGGCAACCCATTAAATCCCTTAAAATTCTACATATATGATCTTGGCAACCCATGAATATGAACTCAAGCTCCGCCACTGCCTATCACGCAGGCATGGGTTGGAGCACACGGTTCAGCTACGTCTAGTTTAGTTTAACAATGTTGTAAATAAAATGAATTGAACACGTTCAATGCAATTTATTTTGGTTTTTAATTAGATCAAACTATTTTAACTTAAATTCCAACTATAAAACTATGTGAACCTTAGCTGGCCGGAAAACACAACAAGAAATCGCAATTTAGAGTTCTCTCTAATAAATCTTTCTTTTCCACATTCTTCAAGGGATTCAATGTACAATTTGAGAGCTCGTGTTACCCGGACAATTCAAGTTGATTATACTATTGTATTATGGAAAACAAATGGGTCCTTTTGAGATATCCAAAATTTGTTTTAAGTAATTTGATTGCCCGATATCAAAGATATATACATTAATAACACGATGTGATGAACACTTTCTATACAAATTACAAATACAATAAACCAGACAACTAGAATAACTTCATACACCCATATTTTATAATAAAAACTATTAATCTTACCTTTACAACAAAGCAAATAACCTATTTTAATCTAACTCTGACTAACAAATTTAGTAAGATACAAAAATAAACTTTTCCGTTTAACCTTTTTTAACTATTTAATATTTAGATGATTAGTCCAACAATCTCCCAATAATATTGTAACATCAATCTTCCCATAGTGTCAAGAAAACACGTTACGACTAAAGGAACTCTTGTCTCGGTCTTCCGTTTAATTCTTCTTATCTTCAAGCTTTAATATCATTGATGGCCAGATTTAAAGATAAAAAAATTTAGAACATGGTTTGATTAATTCTTTATATATAGTAAATTGAGACAGTACTTACAATAACTCCATACACTCATATTTTATGCAAAAAAAAGACTACTAACCCTAATTTCATTACAAAGCAACCAACCTATTTTAGACAAATGTTAACTAAGTAACTAACTCAATCAAATACAAAAATAAATTTTCTATTTGACATTTAAAACTATTTTATATTTACAATATTAGTCCAACAAAATTCATGTTAAACATGAATTTTCATAACATGTATTGAAATTTGTTTTAGTTTGCTGCTATATATGAGAGGATTAATAAATCTAACTATAATAAATGATTCCAAATAATGTCACATGACAACATTACAAATTTTATTTTATTTTATCTTAAATTGTCAAATAAATTCAGATTTCAAATTATTTAAACCTATCATTAAGTATTTATGTTACATATTTAAAATAGTAATCTGTATTTTTTTATCCTCGATGTTTGTAATACTTAACAGTTTCAGTACACCATTAACAGACACTTCCCTAACGTTTCAAGTCTTAACAATTTTCGTCCCTAACGTTTCAAGTCTGAAAAATTTTCGTCCATAATGTTTCAAGTCTTAACAGTTTGTCTCTTACGTTTCAAGTCTGAACAGTTTTCTGTTAATGGTTTAATGACAAAAACTGTTAAGACTTAAAACGTTAGATACGAAAATTGTTAAGGGTGGACGAAAAATGTTAAGCCTTGCAAATCCCAGAAACAAAAACCGTAATTTACTCTATTTAAATTTGACTATTCTTTAATATGTAAAACTACCAACTAAATTTAATGAATTTATATTTAAAAAGTTTATAATGAGTAATTTTAAAATCTCAAACCATAAGTATCGTCATATTAGTGTCAAATATTTATTTATTTTATGTGTTCACATCATAGTTACCTAATATATAATTATATATATATGCAATGAATGAATGATGAAAATATTAAGTGTTTGATTATGTTTTAAGATAGTATTATGTATACTGTTTCATTATATCTAGAAAAGCAGTCGTCAAATACTCAGAAAGACCTAAGAGGATGAAAGTACTCCGAATACAAAAATTACTTGATCGATAGATAAGAATAAGATTTTGAAAGCCAGAACCGTATTTTATGTCCCTCTTGCCAAATGATTTCAGCAATAGTACTAAATCTACACGTACTTTCACATTAAAAATATATATAGAAAAAAAAAATAAGAGGTGAAAAATCAACACCCGTATCTTCTTTCTTCTTGTCTTGTATCTGGATTTTTCACTTTGCAATATTCCCTTTACAAAAAAGCGAAAAGAGAAAAAAGGAATCAAATCAAGAATTTGGTTGGTTTCCTTTTCCTCATGGTTAAGTAAGTAAGGAGCAACAATCGATTTATAAATCGGAAAAAGTGTTAATACCAACAACATCACACGTTCGCAGGTTATTTCCTATTTTAACGTTTCTTCACAACCAAATGAATACATTATTAAACCATTAATAAACTATTACGACCTCCAAGTTTTATTAATTATTATCTTCTTAACTATTAATAAAACGAAAGTAGGAGCCTGTTGATATTGTTTTTTATTATGGATTCTTGTCAGGTGTAATTCAAGAGAATTTGTATTTGCATGGTTTACAGGTATATGTAATGAACTAAAATAATAAAGATTTAAACGATTAAGCAGATTAAATAAAAATAATTAGCATGAAAAGAAAAAAGGTGGGTGGCCACCATGAAATGTCGTTCGTCTGGTTTGAAGACACATAAACCAAAACAGTCGTTTCTTGGATCCTTTATGTTTTTTCCCCAACAATATTGGTATTGGTTGTTAGGCAAATCACTTCTATATGGTTTTATAATTACACCATACATAAATTCAATAGTTAAATATTAAATTCATTTCGGACATTTAATTGGTTGATTTTTAACTTAATCTTTATGATTTGATACATAACTTAATTAATATCTTTTACCATATTGAATGATAATATATTATAAATTTAAAAAGACATTAAAAAAAGCACATGACTAATGGATGCAAATTAAACACATGTGAATGTATTAAGGTATTAAGTTAGTAAGCATGATTTCATTGATAAAAGAGATGGGTGTAAAAACTTTCCTCTTGGGTTTCACTCGGTTTGGGCGGGTATTTGCTGCATCACAACGGGATCAAATTTGCCGTTACAAATAGTCAAATACCCATGACACAAGCGTGACTTGTGTGTGTGTGAGAGAGAGTTATGAGAGAATAAAAGTAATACGTTATAACTTGACATAATGTTGTTGGACAAGAATGGAAGGTTTCATGCTCTCTAGTCTTCCACCTAAGATGTTAACGGATACAAGCCAAAAGAATTAGTACCAGATTATAGCTAGCATTAATTGGTCTCTAATTTGTGAAATTTTTCTTTAGAAAAACACAATTATAATATTTGTAACTTTTAATTTTGATGCATTTATCTTTATAATTGAATTGATACGGAAACCGGTTGTGTCAAATCTTTGTTGGCATGTTTTGGTGAGGTAAATCGCAACAAGCAGACCAAAAGCATGAAATCCTCATCATCACACCCTTCACTTTAATTTTAGCAAAGAGTGACACACCCTTCAATCATTGTTGGTTTCTTTAGAGATTTTTCATTAGTAGAGATACGAAAAAGAATCAGATAAAAAAAATTCGGTCGGGTCAATCAATCGAGGAGCTGGTAATAAAATTACAAAACGGTTAAACAAGGTTTTCTCTTTTTGAACTTTATATCTGCCTTTGAACACAATCATATTAAAAGTACTAAAGATTTAGGTTTTGGAATTTATTAAACCACTTATACAACTGTAAGTTATGACAAACTTATAAAAAGAGCATTAGTTGGTTAGCATGCAAATATGTAGAACTAACTAAGAAAATTTGAATTTGATCAAATAGACAGAAAAGAAAAGTGTGATACGTATAGTATGAGTGTGGGAGTAAAGTCAAAAAATATCAAGAATGGAGGAATATTCTTCCATCATTGATTCATGTATGGTGGGCTCCAACCCAAGGGGAAACTCCAAAAGCTATCTCCTTCACTTAGGGTAAAGAGAGTGGTATTCGATTAGGGTAAACTATCCTTCCAAATTACCCAATCAAATAATGTCACATCAAATGCTTAAACTGCCCTCTCAAGTACCCTAAAGTAGTGGCAATGGTACCCTCCCACTTTGTACCACCATCAAGCCTTCTCATCTTTGCCGATGCGGCAAAAACTAGCCGCAAATAACCAAGGAAGCCGTTGCCGATGGAAGTGGGGTGGTTGCCGATTCGGCTTGGGTTACCGATTGCTTACCCGAGAAGCCACTCCCTGTGCCCTTAGTATCGTCAATGAAAACGTACATGGTTATTCAGACGCTCATAGACACTCATAGTCCTGAACCACATTAGGATGAAACTTGTTTTGAGGAAAAACCGTTGACTTTCCTCAATTCTATTTCTTACCTTAAAAAGGTTTCAAACGCATACCTCTCACTTGAGAGTGTCTAAAGTACCACGAGGGTAATTAACTAATTTATTTTTTAGTTAATTATGATTTCTTTCTATTTTTTACCCTAATAATTAAGTTCAATTTAAAAGTTTAAAAATTATATTTACAATTAAAATGTTTGATATTTTTAAAGTTCATTTCATTTAACTAACACTATTTACTTTTCTATTAACTTTTTTTGGCAAAATAACTAATTTACCCTTATAAAAATATACTTTGAGTTAATTACACTTTCACGCCATTTACATTTTATTACTTTTATAAATCAAAACAACAATATATATTTAACACATAAAAACATATAAATATATTTTAAAATCTACAACATTAACCCAAAAGAGTTGAGCTTTAATAATATGTTGGAGGTATTTTCACATAATTTTTATTTTATAGAAACATTATGCTAGGATATATATTTTTTTAACAAAAACATTGTGGCACTTTTTTAAATTCTTTAATTTTATTTTTCTTGGATCAATTACATGTAGACTCACATTTTAAATCCTAATTACATATATAACTACCCCAAAACCTAAATTACATATAGCATCAATCCATGTCAAAAATATAGATTTATATAAAAATATACGCAACATGACATATTACACATGCAATATGATGGTAATTTAGAAATTGTAGTCCTTTGACTTCTTACCATCGTTTCTTAGAAGGATCTATTCGATTTTTTCTTTTTCATCTACACATATGTAGTATGATGTCAAATTCATATATTTTAAACTCGTTTATGCGTTTTTTATAATGATTTCGTTAGTTTTTTTTATGTATTCTTACTGCAATTATGCTACATATATGTAGTATTAAACAACTTACGACATGATTTTTTTATATAGTTTTATTATATTTGTATTAAAGATAAAAAAAGTTTATGATTTTAAATCTAACTTATATGGTTTTTGGTTCTCACACGAATAGTGATTTTCTCATACCACCCTTAAATATAAAATATTAAAAATTAACCAATTTATATATTTGAATTACATTTCATTTTGTTAGCAATCAGGACCAAGAACACGAACATAAACGTTGATCTCCGTCGACAAGTTTTTGTATATTAAATTGTTGACCCTTGACTATTTTAAAATGATCATAAACCATCTTGTTAAAATATTGAATCCGTAGAAACTCAAACAACTTTCTGGAAATAAACGAGAAATGATCGAAACAAAGAACGGAT